>JAJIBD010026261.1:0-149593 GCA_021461705.1 Cryptotis parvus
CACCGGCCCCAACACTTTGATTTTGACTGGTGAAATAGATTTTTGTACTGCTGATATCCAGGATTGTGAAACTAGGCTTTTGCTTTAAGCAGTGTGGTCCTTATTAGAGATTTGTGGGACCCTAACACATCATTTGTGAAGTCTGAAATTTACCTTACCACATCTGGAAGGCCATCCAGTGCCGCCCCTGCATCGCAGGCTCAAACAGCATCTGGTGTCTGCTCCAGTTTGGAGCTTTCTCTCTGAGTTGGGGATTTGACTCAAAGGACAGGAACCCTGGGTTTGGTCCCCAGCACCACATGGCCCATAATTTTCCTCCTCTCAACTGTGCCAGATATTCGTGAAGCACCTTGTTCTTTCAGATTTTGGGTCTGTTTGCTGTGGACCAGCATGTCCCACTGGTGGCTCACACTTGAATATGGTTTAATTAACACAAATCACACTGTTAAAACCCCGTGACCTCTTTTCCTGCCTCAAATTCTTATTTCTTCATCATAGCTCAAATGCCGTCTCTGGTTGGAAACTTAGACTGCCCCTGCACAAGTGTCTCCCGCTGTCGTCACAGTGCTTTGTATAGACGTTTGTTTCCTGCTGTGTCTGCTGGAGTAGGCTTTGGCCACTTGGCGGGTTCCAGCCTTATGGTATTGATCTTTCCAAGTAGTTGCAACAGCTGACCCTTTTCCTGGTGTGCAGAAGCACTTGGTAATCATTGAGTTATTAAATTGAAGTCACATAAAAATACTTGGATTATTTGAAAACCAGTTTTTAGTTCTAGAATTATTTTCATTGTGTAGAACAAATACATGAGTGACCTTTAGAAGATCATTTTGGAAGAGCTCCTCATTTAAGAGTACAAAATAGATACAAGGCCTCTGTAGCATTCTACCTTCATCATTTATTGGTGCAGGTTTTGCAAGGTGTAGACAACAAGATTTAGATGCTTGGAACAATCCAGTACTTTCTGAAAACCGTCATAGGCAACACTGTTGCATTGGGCTCATTTTCACCTTTGACATCACTCAGAAGCTGTGTCTAGAATGTCAGACTCTCACTGCTTGTTGTCAGGATAGTTTGACATGTTTGTCACCACCCTGTAGATTATTAGCCACCTCTGACAGCCCCTTATGAGCTCAGGTGCGTATGCAGTTCACGAGTCACTTTAAATACTGTAGGTTGCAGTGATTTCCCTGTGTGTGCTCCAGATTTACTATGTTCTGAGCTTACTAATTGTACCAGAAAGCTAAATAACGTGTTGGCACTGGTATTCCAGTTTTGGGCCACCTTGAGCCTTTTTAGAACAAGCTTTTTAATACACAGGTAGCCATAAAAGTAAAAGGTGTCTAATGTATAGCTCCTGAACGTTCCTCCGAGCCTTCAGTAGCAGGGAACAGGAATTCTTGGACATTGTCCACATCCCTCTTCATCGTATTCCTGTGGATTCTTTGTTCTCATGTAAGTCCTCAAAAGTGTTTTAATACTATCTTAAAGGCTAACTTAAAGCAGTTGTTGATGCATTTATATTGTGAATTTTATGACTGCTTCTTTCAGACTTTTAATGGAAATATATACCAAATAAGTAGGATAGAGGCATTAATACTCTTTAATTCTAAAGTTTTACAAGCCCCTTTATTGAAGTCTGACATGCAAAAAAGTGATGTATTGAATGTATCACGACTTGATATCACTTTACTCATGTTAACACAATCATAGCCATTAGTTTTCATGCTGTTTGGATGAGAGAGGGTTGTGTTCTATCTGAAATGTGTTTGGAATAATTATAAGCCCTAGTGGGCAGATCTTTAAGGATCTGGGCCATGTGAAATTTATCACATTGAAATAAACTTTGAGGGCTGGTGATGGAGCTCCAGTGGTGAAGCATGTGATCTGCATGTGTGAGAGCTGGGTTTGACCCTCGGCACGGCAAAACACCCTTAACATTGAAAAGATATGTCAAATGTAATGTTATTTCTGCTGAAAAACTAACTGGGAAAATAAGATTAATTGGACAAGGAGTCTGGCTACTTTCACTGCTTGTCTATAGCTTGTTAAATGTTACCTGTTTTCAAAGTGTTACTCTGACACTCTTCAGAGCATAAAGTTGTTGCTATGTCAACGATTTTAATTATTGTCGTCACTTAAACCGCCTGGATCCTTTTGGACATGTGAATGAGCAAGTCCTATTTCTCATCATTTCTCAGGGTAAAAGATTTTTCTAATAGCTCACAAAAAATATGTTTCAAAAAAATATAATGCCGTTTTATATATCTCTTACCTCAAACAAACCTTTTGTTTGTTTGTCAAAGATCAGTGAAATAACTTGAAAAACTTGTTTGGCTTTACTTAGTATAGACACATAGATGGCTGTCAGGGAAGCTACGGTAGATAACAAAAAAATAACGGCAGGTTATTTTGAAATCTAGCTCTGTTTTTTTTTTTTCTTTCTGGGTCACACCCGGCAATGCTCAGGGGTTTCTCCTGGCTCAGCACTCAGGAATCACTCCCAGCGGTGCTCAGGGGACCATATGGGATGCCAGGGATCAAACCCTGGCGGCATGGGCCTGCTGCGTGCAAGACAAATGCCCTACCCGCTGGGCTATCGCTAGGCTCCATCTGTGTGTTTTTATATGCATTTCTTTTGTTGCATTTAGGAATGCATCTGTGGAAAGCTCAACCTGTTTTGCTTCTGTGTGATTTTCTTTCTTTTTCGGAGACTGCTCCCAGGGATTAATCCGGGACCCTTGGGGCCATTCCCAGTGCAACTCAGCCATTACGCAGGGACCCTTGGGGCCATTCCCAGCTCTACTCAGCCAATCGTCCTGGTGGCTCAGTGCTGAGGGTTTGATGCTGATCAGGCCTTTGATGCTCGGGGCCACTAGAATACATCACACGGTGCCAGGGCCAACATGGCTCCAGACCTCTTTTGCATGCAAGACGTGTTCCCTGATCCCTGAGTCATCTCGTCAACTCTTTTGTGTGCTTTTCTTTTTAGTATTAGCATTGAGAAATGGCAGAACCCAGATGTAGTTCATGCATCCAATACGCTGCATCTTTGGCTTTGACCTGATGGAATCTTATTTGCTTACGTCCCCAGATTTTACTTTATTTTTTTATTATAGTAAAGTCTAGGTACTGAAACTTGCTAGCCATTTTAGAATATATAGTGCAGTGTGATCAAGGGCACTTCTGTTACTGCATAACTGTATCATATACCCTCAGCACTGAGCCACCAGGACTGATTGGCTGAGTAGAACTGGGAATGGCCCCAGGGGTCCCTGCATAATGGCTGAGATGCACCGGGAATGGCCCCAAGGGTCCCGGATTAATCCCGGGGAGCAGTCTCCGAAAAAAAAAGAAAATCACACAGAAGCACTTCTGTTACTGCATAGCTGCCATCCATCTCCAGGTTTTTGTCGCTACCACAAACTGCAATGCCGTGCCATTAAACACTAACCAATACCCCCCCCCCCCCTCCCCCCACACATCCCCACCTTTGTTCTTTTTTTTTCTTTTGGCTTTTTTGGGTCATGCCGGCAATGCTCAGGGGGTATCTCCTGGCTCTGCACTCAGGGAATTACTCCTGGCGGTGCTCGGAGGACCATATGGGATGCCGGGGATCAAACCCGGGCGGCACAGGCCAGCCGCATGCAAGGCAAACACCCTACTCACTGGACTATCGCTCTGGCCCCCACCTTTGTTCTTAAAAGCATGAGTGTTCTGGCACCCCGCCACTGTGAGAGTTGGTGCCTCTGATCACAGACATGCAGGAGGCAATATGTACGCCTGTGCAGTATTTTTTGTGCTTTCCACTGGTTGATGGCTTACTAACACTGAATTATAGTCAAGGTGAGGACCGTTTGGTATTTATATGTGTGGGTGAAATTGAAAAGCCCAAAGTTTTAAGATGGAATGATCACTCTGAGACAACACTGAAGTGTATTGCTGACATGAGGAAGATATGAACATGTCTTCAGTGGGTAGGCCTTACCTTCATCAGAGAGCTTCTGCAGTGGTGATGACCTTGTTGCTAAATACTGAAACATGTTTAATTTGAACCTAGAACCCTGGGGTTTGTATGAAATGATGCTAGACTGGACATGAATAGTTGTGATCGTGAAGACCCAGTCCTGTTAAGAATGGCTCCCAGGGCTGATGAAATCCAGGCAGAAGTGACTGTTACACATTTCATGGTATTGGAAATGACTGATCTTTTGTTTGTTAAGAAGTAGTAGTAGGGCTGGAGAGATAGTAGAGCAATTTCTGGCATCTTGTATTGGTCCCCCCGAGTATCACTGGGTGTGATCCCTGGAAGCAAAACCAAAGAAGTGGTAGAGTGTCTTGGTCACCTTGCTGGTGGCGGTGTGCAGGCACTTTGCACATCAGTACTATGCATTTAAGCACTATTATAAAAATGAAAGTTCTTTTTCTTTTTAAAGAGGTGGTTTTTTTTTCCTTTTTAACTTTTTTTTATTTTTTATTTTTTTTTCCCGATTTAATTTTATTTTATTATCCCCCCCCCAAATATTATTAGACCATTTTAGACATACAATTGAAAGATGCTCATGCTAGAGTTTTGGTTCTACAGTGTTCCAACACGCACCCTCCACCCAAACCCATCTCCCATCACCAATGTCCCCACCTCCCTCCCCCTCCCGCACCTCAACTACTTGGCGGGTTCTGTATGTCATTTCTCTCCTCTCTATCTCTCCCTCCCACCAAACTTTCCTGCTCTTCGTGGAATTCAGTGCATTAAAAGACATTACTGTTTCCACTATTTTAATGGACCGCGGCCCGCTTGAGAAAAGGTGGTTTTGATCACTATATCAGGAATTGCTCATGCTTTCTCCTTTGCTCTGACACTGCACTGGCAAGCACACAAGCCCTATGAGGCGGCATGGCATCCCACTCATTCCTGGCTTCAGGTTTAATTCTTTGTCCCACTGCGGCTTGCCCCTCTTTACAGTCAGCTTCATGGCGGACTCATAACCTCCTTTCCAGCCATTCCCTCCTACCCCTTCCTCGAGTCGTCAGTCCTGTCCATCCAACTGCTTGACTCCTCTCTGCAGTGTTCAGCCATTCCTTTCGCTGGACACTGACCTTTCCTCCTCACCCCGTTCTGACTGTCCGTGTAGCGTGCCATCAGCCCTCTGCCTTTTCCTGTGAAAACTGTCTGAGCCCTCCATGGCTCACTGGTCCCCCTGAGGCTGCTGTTGGTAGGCGAGTTCACAGATCACAGAGTCTGGGGCCGCTGGGTCCTGGGCAGGTACCACCTCCTGCTGTTCTTTGAGTCTCACCTGGCCCTGCACATCATAAAAGGGTACAACAGGTTAGGCGGTGCCATGTACCATGTGGCTCTGGGTCACCGGCAGAGTCCAGCAGCGACCATTGCACTTCATACTATGTAGATAATTGGTGGCCTTTGTCGGAAGGGTCGGGACCACCTTATTCTGGCAGAAGGGAAGAGATTGGGAGCAAGGTTGTTGGCGGATGAATGGAGCCGAGGAGACAGTGAGGAAAATATGGGGTGGGGGGGGAGTAGGAGATGGATGGGGGGGGTCAGGCTCGGCACTGCTGCTTTGCAGTGGGCACACAGGGCGTGGGTGCTGCAGCTCACATGCTGTGTAGAAATCTTGCTTTGAGAAAGTCACTTTGCTCCATTGATGCACTATGGACTGTCTTTTCTCACTGTTGTAACTATAGATAAGCGTTTGTGAATAATCTATTTTAGGTAGACTACTTCCTGTTGTATGAGTTCATGCTGTGCATTTGCTTGGGGTTTGCGTGACAACTGAGTGTTCTCTGATCTGCATGGCACCCAAATCACGATGCATCTTGACACTAAGCAATGCAGAGACAATCGTTCTGCTTGACCCTTACAATTCTTCATTTCTTAAAAATACAGATTTGAAAACACAGGAGTGACAGTCGCCCCATCCACTGCACGCCCTGCTGTTCCCAATCAGGTTCTGCTCGGCTGCCCTCCAGAGCCTTCTGACAGTCTTCCCTCTTCACCTCTCACACTTTCCCTCCGCTTTCCCCCAAGTGGACACATCATCTCTTTGTCTCATGTGCCCTCACCAGCTTTCTCATGCCTAGTCCTTTCATACGTGCACAGAATCAGTTCGGTCTTCCTGTAAAAGAGAATTTTTTGTTTATATTATTAATATGTACTTATATTTGGTTTATATTTGTACTTATATATTGGTTTCTGGGCTACCTGGTGGTGCTCGGGGCTTTGTGCTTACTATGGTCAGGGATCACTCGTTCACTCCTAGCAGTGTTCCGGGACCATACATGGTACTGGAGATCAAACCTGGGTTGACCGCATGCAAGGCGAGCACATTATCCACTGTACTATTGCTTGGGTCCCTGAATATCCCATTATTGGCTCTGGGTTGTCTTTAACTTTTTTATTTTGGCTTTGTGGTTCACACCCAGCTATGCTCAGGGGTTACTCATGGCTCTGCATTCAGGAATTACTCCTAACAGTGCTTGGGGGACCGTATGGGATGCCAGGGAATTGAACTCGGGTCGGCTGTGCGCAAGGCAAATACCCCACCCACACCACATTGTTGCTCTGGCCTGTATTTTAACTTTTTGATAAAAGATCATGACTATTTTAGGATTGAAAATGAAAAATAAATATTTAAGTGCATTGTTAAAATGTTCGTTTCTTAGTTGTAAGGTACCTGACAGAACAAATCTCTATTTTCAAGCAGTGCTGTCCAGAGCTTAGGGTGTGCTACTCAGCACGCTCTTGTTCTGCCCTAAGACTTGTGCCTGATCAATCTAATGTAATAAAAATGAGTTCCTATGAGTTTTAGCTAAATTATAGAGAGCAGTAGAGGGACAAGAAAGCACTGAAAATTCTGAATTCCTGAACAATTCAGCTTTTATCGTGCTAAGCAGATGGTAGCTGAACTTATTTAGAGGAGTTTGCATGCATGGGTGTAAGTGCTTCCCGGAGCTGACAGTTAGGTGTGGGATCATATGCTTACGGAGGGGTGTTCAGGCTTATTTTGAATGTACATTTTAATAAAAATAATGTTTATGTAGATTGAGTGCTGCTTTTGAGCAGGAATATGTGGAGCCGCTCTTCTACACAGTTCCCCGGATATTCCAAAGGGACCGCAGGCGCCGTCACATGAGGGAGGGCCACAGCACAGAACCAGGGAGCCAAGCAGTAGGATGGCTGCCCCAGGGAGACGGACAGTCAGAAGGGTCCACAGTTGGAAAAGGAGTGAGAAACGCTGGTTTAGAGAATGACTATCGCCATGCCTGTGCATTCCACCAGTGGCTCACTTTGAGTGGCTGATGTGGGCATCGGTGCAGCAGAAAGTCCCGTTTTGCTCATCTCACCAACTGTAAGTCTCATGAACACACATTTTAACCCCAGGTTCTGCTCCACCATTCTGTCATTATGAGGCTGCTGACCAGAGAGGAAAGGTGTGAATATGCTGTAACACAAATGTAGTTCATGGACAGTTTCTGTTTCCCAGGCAGGTGGAAGACTCCATTCTGAGTAATCAGCTGGGAATGTATAATTTCCAACCTAAAAATGCTTGCTTGATTATTAGATTTTACATGGGCACTTTAGGTATTAGCTTTTGAGAATTTAATAGAAGTGCTTCTTTTTCTTAAGTATTTAATTTTTTTCTCTATTTCTGTATCTGTTTTGTGGTTTTGGTTTTCTTATTTTGGGGTCATACTGGTGGTACTCCTGGTTCTGTGCTCTGGGATCACTCCTGGAAGTCCCAGAGGACCATATGGGATGCTGGGGATTGAACCCAGCTCGGTCACATACAAGGCATGCACCCACTGTACTTTCTGGCCCTGCTTCTGTGTTTGTTATATTAATGTAATTAAAACTCTCCACAGTTGCAGCCATTATAGGGGTTTTTATATATATACTTGTCACTTGTCTTCCTGTTGTTCATTGATTTGCTCAAGCAGGCGCCAGTAACGTCTCCATTCATTGGGAATGAGGCCCATTATTGTTACTGTTTTTGGCATATTGAATACACCACGGGTAGCTTGCCAGGCTCTGCCATGGCTCTGGGTTCATCCCAGGGGGCCTACTAAAACCATGTTTTTGGTAAGCTACACTTAAGATTATTTGAGGGAAAGATCTTCAGAAATTTTTTAGTTGATTAAGATTGTGTGGTTTACAGTACTGTTAATTATGGCTCTTCGAGCACAGAATTCCAGCTCCTTACCCATCACAGTGTACTTCGCCTCCCTCTCCTAGGATTCTAACCCTCCTCGCCCTTGATCCCTACACTCCTCCCTCTCATCCCTACAGTCTTGCCTCTTGCCTCTTGATCCTGACCCTCCAACTCAATTGCATGCATCATTTCTCCGTTGTGTTTGGCCCTTTGATGCTGCCTTGCTGTGCATCTTTATGTCCCTTCTGTGAGCATTCTGTATCTGTCCCTTTACTGGAAAGATCATTCTGAGTGTTGCAGTAGGGGGACTTTAAATACAGTTTCCCCCCCTCCCTCCCCTTCCCCTCCCTCCCCTCCCTCAGTTGGAAAAGATTGAGAAATGCTGGTTTAGAGCATTTCCTTGTGTAGGGAGGAAGGACTCTTCCTTCCTTCCTTCCTTCCTTCCTTCCTTCCTTCCTTCCTTCCTTCCTTCCTTCCTTCCTTCCTTCCTTCCTTCCTTCCTTCCTTCCTTCCCCTTCCTTCCCTCCCTCCCTCCTTCCCTCCCTCTCCCCTCCCTCCCTCTCTCCCTTCCTCTCTCCCTCCCTCCTTCCTTTCCTGTCCTTCCCTCCCTCCCTCCTTCCTTCCCTTTCTCTTCCTCCCTTCCTCTCTCCCTCCCTCCTTCGCTTCCTCTCCCTCCTTCCCTCCTTCCTTCCCTTTCTCTCCCCTCCCTCCCTCCTCCCTCCTTTCCTTCCTTCCTCCCTCCCTCCTTCCTCCTTCCTCTCTCCCTCCCTCCTTTGCTTCCTCTCCCTCCCTCCCTCCTTCCTTCCTCCCTCCCTCCTCCCTTCCTCTCTCCCTCCCTCCTTTTGCTTCCTCTCCCTCCCTCCCTCCTTCCTTCCTCCCTCCCTCCTTTCCTTCCTTCCTCCCTCCCTCCCTCACTCCCTCCCAGAATTGACTCCTCAAGGACAGTGAAGTTCTGCTGAGCCTCATCCTGGGCTCTGATTACAATTTCTTAAAGGAAAAAGCTCTCATTATGCTAGTCGGTGCCCTGGGTTTCATCCCTGGTACCACTTGACTCTGCCGAGCCCTGCTGGGAATGATCTCGAGCATCACCAGGCTTCCCCCTCCTTACCACACACAGAGTGAATCTAGTTTGTGTGGAATTTCTTTCAGTGTATAAAACTTTTATAATTTAAGTTTGAATAAAACTGTATGTGTCTCATAAATTTGCTGTAGTTTTATATATATGCAGTAACTTCATTGTAGCCCTGTAAAATCCCCAAGGAAGGAGTTAACCAATGCATTGTCTAAGGAAGGACAAAGTAGTCTGCTTAAGTTTCAAAGCCTGATGCATTAAGGGAGGTATCCATTGTACTGAGGCCTCACACCAAAGTACGAGTCACTGACCATGAACCTGCTCTGCCACAGATTCCGAGTCTGAACAGTCCCTGAATCGATTAGAAGCAGTAACAGCACACTCGGTTGAAGAGGAGAGAGAGCATTTGAGCGGGAGAAGACACAGAATGTCTGAAGGAAAAGATTGTGGCAGTGGAGATGCCCTCTCCAATGGCATCAAAAAGCACAGGTATGAGCGCCATGAGTCTGGAACATTGCGGTTTTTTTATGACATAGTGCTTTTGGCTTTATAAAGAAAGTATGTCTTCTTGTTTTTCCAAACCCTCTGTATTGGATATTTAGACCTTCTTTAAGTGTTTATTTTCTTAGAGAAGAGCATTATCAGAAATTATAGGAACAAAGCACAAAACTTGGTTTTAACAACCCTGGTTTTTAGGGAACATAAATCCGTTCGTTGACGATTTAGAAAGCTTTCCTCAGTCGCCACTTGAAATTGATGCTGTGTTCCTTTTTTCATCATACATCTTTTATGACTCTGACTCTCAATGCTATTTTTAGTTTCTAGTCATTCGATCTTCTTGTTGGTTTTATTAAGAGTGCATGGTAATATTGTCTGCCTGTTGATGCAATTTAGTTACATTTAGACAAAGACTTTTATTAAGACCCAGGGTTTGTTGAACATAGTCATTTTATAGTATCTAATAGCATTAGTATCTTTCTCTTCCCTTGATGGTTCTGTCCTAGGATTGTCCCAAATTAATGAGACGCTAACAGACATGAGCCTTCTCTGGTTTCAGCTTAAGTTTACTGATATGGTCCCTTGTGTATGCTGGTTCTCACAAAGGAAAGCATTTGAACCAAGTTACCAGTGATAAATATATATGTCGACCTTAAAAGCACATTTAGATCAAGAAATAATTACTGGTTATATTCTATAGTCTTTTTTATAATTGTAGATTATACAACTTCATTTCACTGTGATTCTAGCCTCAGTTGGCCAAAATCCTTATTTTATGAGAAAGAAATGCATATCACTTCTAATTTATGTGCATTCAAACTCTAACAAAAAATGTCTGTTTATGCTTACTTTGAAAGATCAGTGAGTTTTTAAGTAAGCGGATAAAACCAGGGTATCCTTGAAACTGTACGAATGGTTAATCTTTGACAGAACTCTCATTGCGAATTCCGAGGTGACAGTGAAAGCCTCTCCTGAGCCTCTCAGCAGAGACGGGCTGTCCACTCCGCTGTGGGTCCAGGGTTAAGTGCTGTGCAAGTTCTGACGTACTAGTAGGAAACCTGGCAGGTCTTCCAGTCTCTAATGAGAAG
Organism: Cryptotis parvus; assembly: GCA_021461705.1. NCBI lineage: Eukaryota > Metazoa > Chordata > Mammalia > Eulipotyphla > Soricidae > Cryptotis > Cryptotis parvus. The sequence continues at coordinate 10,821 of JAJIBD010026261.1, forward strand.
ATAATCCTTAACTACTGGACATAGACCAGGACTCTCCGGGGAGGGCCCAGACTCCAGAAGCACACCACATAGTGGGTAAAACGGTATCAGAAGGAGCGCACCTTTGAATCGGCCGCTGTGAGCGGAGAGGAGTCTGTGCTACTTTGCGGTCTTTGGTAGCGCTCTCTTGCTGTCCTGCAGTCAGAACGAGGGGCACTTTGTAGTCCACAGAAAGGGACCATACTTCATTTTGTATTCTATGTTCTGTCTTCGTCAAGCCCAGAATAGTACAGGTGAAAACTGATGAAACAAGTAGCGAGTTACTAACCCATAAGGGAAGGAAATGCTCAGTTATTTCAAGTGGGCAGTTCAGGAAATTGTCAGCGGTCACGTATGTAGGAAAACATAAGCATAACCTATTTGAATATTTGTTCGAGTGTTTTAGCCTGCGCCCCAGCCCCCATATAACTCTCTGGTCAGATAATAAAACATATCCTGCACATAATCTAAAGTTTTCATTTTATATTTGTTGAAGGAATAATTGCTTAGCTAAGACATACAGCATGATAATTTGGTATCTGTATTGTGCTGTTTGTAGTATAATTACATAAGCTAGTTAATATCTCCCATATATAGATATGCATTTTTCTTGTGCTATCTAATCTCAGTAACTTGAAAATATGTAAGACAATATGTAAGAAAATATGTAAGACAATTAGTATAAGTACAAGACAAGTATAAGTTTCATGCTTTATTTTAGAAAAAAAACAAGATTTAATTCCTCAAGACCCTTACCTCTGCCCTAAATCACGTGAAGTTTAGTTATTATCTCTAATAACAGTGGGTTGTTATTGTTATAAGGATATTTGAATTCGTAGTGATTTTGGTGATGTTTTGAAAAAGCAAATGTCTACCATTGGGAACATCAGGGGATCAGCCTGAAATGATGATGAAATTTATTTGAAATTTTCTGTTAATCTGTAAGTGTCAGATAAAATTTGTATTTGACCAAGATACTCCTATTTTGTTCAATGCTAAAAAATAATTTACTTAATTTTCATCTGAAAAACTTCCTCTCCCTGATACTCCGTGTCACTATTTGTGTCTCTGGGATGTGTGTGTACTCAGATGGTGGAAGAGGAGCTATGGATTGAAGATGAACAGCAGTGCATATTTTAAACTGAATTCTAATATTCAGTTTATTGGATTCTTAGAGAACTCAGTTTTGTAATAATTGAAATAATTATTGGAAATAATAGCTTAGGTGTTGTTAAATTTGTGTCTATTGTCCAATAAACGAGAAGAAGGGTTTTCAGTGATTTGTACTGTTTAGCAGTGGAGCCTTGTGTGCCACCGAGAATTAGCATGGAAATGATTAAAGTCGTCCACCACTCAGAGGCTGAAGCGTCCTCTCATCTCTCCTTCCCGGTTTGCTGCTTCCTTGGAATGACCACACCTACTTCATGCCCTTGTCCAGTAAAATGCCTGACTTTGCTTTCTATATTGTGTATGGAACAAGCATAATCATTCTAAACTCGTTCTGTCTGTGTTGAATGTGTTCATAGGCACGGGGTTCCTAGTGCCTGCCGCAGAGGAGGTACTGAATCCAAATGACCTGCCTTAGCTCTCATTTCCCCCTCTCTCTTCCAAACACGGTGATTGGCTTTGCTTTGAAGCACCTTGCCCACTTGTTTCCTTTCTACCACCACCATAGGATAACACCAGGGAATATCATTTGAAAAGCTCAGATCCAGAGAAATATGAGCTCTAAGGCATGTGACCCTTAGAGGAATGTTAAATAAGGCATGCTGAGCTAATTGAGTTCATTTATACTATAATAAAACTATTGTATTATGGATTTTTAGTTCATCCCACTTAGTAATTGCTAACACAATGATTTTTTTGTTAATTAAGTAGGTAACTTAAATCTTAAGAATTTTTGTTTTGGTGTTTGACCATGCTCCCAGGAAGGTGCTCAGGGGTTACTCTTGGCTGTGCATTGAGAATTACTCCTGGTAGTGCTAGGATAAGCCTGATGCCGGGGATCAAACCTGGGTGAGCTCATGTAAGGTGAGCACTCTACCCACAGTACTGCTACCCTGGTGAGCATTCTACCCTCAGTGCTGTTACCCTGGTGAGCACTCTATCCACAGTACTGTTACCCTGGTGAGCACTCTACCCACAGTGCTGTTACCCTGGTGAGCACTCTACCCACAGTACTGTTACCCTGGTGAGCACTCTACCCACAATGCTGTTACCTGGTGAGCACTCTACCCACAGTGCTGTTACCCTGGTGAGCACTCTACCCACAGTACTGCTACCCTGGTGAGAGCTCTACCCTCAGTACTGTTACCCTAGTGAGCACTCTACCCTCAGTGCTGTTACCCTGGAGAGCACTCTACCCACAGTACCGTTACCCCTGGTGAGCACTCTACCCACAGTGCTGTTACCCTGGTGAGCAATCTACCCACAGTACTGTTGCCCTGGTGAGCACTCTACCCACAGTGCTGTTAACCTGGTGAGCACTCTACCCTCAGTGCTGTTACCATGGTGAGCACTCTACCCACAGTACTGTTACCCTGGTGAGCACTCTGCCCTCAGTTCTGTTACCCTGGTGAGCACTCTACCCACAGTGCCACTACCCTGGTGAGAGCTCTACCCTCAGTGCTGTTACCCTGGTGAGCACTCTACCCTCAGTACTGTTACCCTGGTGAGCACTCTACCCACAGTGCTGTTACCCTGGTGAGCACTCTACCCACAGTGCTGTTACCCTGGTGGGCACTCTACCCTCAGCGCTGTTACCCTGGTGAGCACTCTACCCACAGCGCTGTTACTCTGGTGCTGGTGAGCGCTCTACCCACAGTGCTGTTACCCTGGTGGAGCACTCTACCCTCAGTGCTGTTACCCTAGTGAGCACTCTACCCACAGCGCTGTTACCCTGGTGAGCACTCTACCCTCAGTGCTGTTACCCTGGTGAGCACTCTACCCACAGTACTGTTACCCTGGTGAGCGCTCTACCCTCAGTACTGTTACCCTGGTGAGGCTCTACCCTCAGTACTGTTACCCTGGTGAGTACTCTACCCACAGCTGTGTTACCCTGGTGAGCACTCTACCCTCAGTACTGTTACCCTGGTGAGCACTCTACCCACAGTGCTGTTACCCTGGTGAGCACTCTACCCAAAGTGCTGTTACCCTGGTGAGTGCTCTACCCACAGTGCTGTTACCCTGGTGAGCACTCTACCCACAGTGCTGTTACCCTGGTGAGCACTCTACCCACAGCGCTGTTACCCTGGTGAGCGCTCTACCCTCAGTGCTGTTACCCGGGTGAGCACTCTACCCACAGTGCTGTTACCCTGGTGAGCACTCTACCCTCAGTGCTGTTACCCTGGTGAGCGCTCTACCCTCAGTGCTGTTACCCTGGTGAGCACTCTACCCTCAGTGCTGTTACCCTGGTGAGCACTCTACCCTCAGTACTGTTACCCTGGTGGAGCGCTCTGCCCACAGTGCTGTTACCCTGGTGAGCGCTCTACCCACAGTGCTGTTACCCTGGTGAGCGCTCTACCCACAGTACTGTTACCCTGGTGAGCACTCTACCCACCGTGATGTTACCCTGGTGAGCACTCTACCCACAGTGCTGTTACCCTGGTGAGTGCTCTACCCACAGTGCTGTTACCCTGGTGAGCACTCTACCCTCAGCGCTGTTACCCTGGTGAGCGCTCTACCCTCAGTGCTGTTACCCTGGTGAGCGCTCTACCCACAGTGCTGTTACCCTGGTGAGCACTCTACCCTCAGTGCTGTTACCCTGGTGAGCGCTCTACCCTCAGTGCTGTTACCCTGGTGAGCACTCTACCCTCAGTGCTGTTACCCTGGTGAGTGCTCTACCCACAGTGCTGTTACCCTGTTGAGCACTCTACCCTCAGTGCTGTTACCCTGGTGAGCGCTCTACCCTCAGTGCGGTTACCCAGTTGAGCGTTCTGCCCACAGTGCTGTTACCCTGGTGAGCACTCTACCCACAGTGCTGTTACCCTGGTGAGTACTCTACCCTCAGTGCTGTCACCCTGGTGAGCACTCTACCCACAGTGCTGTCACCCTGGTGAGCACTCTACCCTCAGTACTGTTACCCTGGTGAGCACTCTACCCACAGTGCTGTTACCCTGGTGAGCGCTCTACCCACAGTGCTGTTACCCTGGTGAGCGCTCTACCCTCAGTGCTGTTACCCTGGTGAGCACTCTACCCTCAGTGCTGTTACCCTGGTGAGCACTCTACCCTCAGTGCTGTTACCCTGGTGAGCACTCTACCCTCAGTGTTGTTACCCTGGTGAGCACTCTACCCTCAGCGCTGTTACCCTGGTGAGCGCTCTACCCACAGTGCTGTTACCCTGGTGAGCACTCTACCCACAGTGCTGTTACCCTGGTGAGCACTCTACCCTCAGTGCTGTTACCCTGGTGAGCACTCTACCCACAGCGCTGTTACCCTGGTGAGCACTCTACCCACAGTGCTGTTACCCTGGTGAGCGCTCTACCCACAGTGCTGTTACCCTAGTGAGCACTCTACCCTCAGTGCTGTTACCCTAGTGAGCACTCTACCCTCAGCGCTGTTACCCTGGTGGGCATTCTACCCACAGTGCTGTTACCCTGGTGAGCACTCTGCCCACAGTGCTGTTACCCTGGTGAGCACTCTACCCACAGCGCTGTTACCCTAGTGAGGCACTCTACTCACAGCGCTGTTACCCTGGTGAGCGCTCTGCCCCCAGTGCTGTTACCCTGGTGAGCACTCTGCCCACAGTGCTGTTATCCTGGTGAGCACTCTACCCTCAGGCGCTGTTACCCTGGTGAGCGCTCTACCCACAGTGCTGTTACCCTGGTGAGCACTCTACCCACAGTGCTGTTACCCTGGTGAGCACTCTACCCTCAGCGCTGTTACCCTGGTGGGCACTCTACCCACAGTGCTGTTACCCTGGTGAGCACTCTACCCACAGCGCTGTTACCCTGGTGAGGCACTCTACCCTCAGTGCTGTTACCTGGTGAGCACTCTCCCCTCAGTGCTGTTACCCTGGTGAGCACTCTACCCACAGTGCTGTTACCCTGGTGAGCACTCTACCCACAGTGCTGTTACCTGGTGAGCACTCTCCCTCAGTGCTGTTACCCTGGTGAGCACTCTCCCTCAGTGCTGTTACCCTGGTGAGCACTCTACCCTCAGTGCTGTTACCCTGGTGAGCACTCTACCCAGCAGCTTTACCCTGGTGAGCACTCTACCCACAGCGCTGTTACCCTGGTGAGCGCTCTACCCTCAGTGCTGTTACCCTGGTGAGCACTCTCCCTCAGTGCTGTTACCCTGGTGAGCACTCTCCCCTCAGTGCTGTTACCCTGGTGAGCGCTTTACCCTCAGTGCTGTTACCCTGGTGAGCACTCTCCCACAGTGCTGTTACCTGGTGAGCACTCTCCCTCAGTGCTGTTACCCTGGTGAGCACTCTCCCCTCAGTGCTGTTACCCTGGTGGGCACTCTCCCACAGTGCTGTTACCTGGTGAGCACTCTACCCTCAGTGCTGTTACCCTGGTGAGCACTCTCCCACAGTGCTGTTACCCTGGTGAGCACTCTCCCACAGTGCTGTTACCTGGTGAGCGCTCTACCCTCAGTGCTGTTACCCTGGTGAGCACTCTACCCACAGTGCTGTTACCCTGGTGAGGCACTCTCCCCTCAGTGCTGTTACCCTGGTGAGCACTCTCCCCACAGTGCTGTTACCCTGGTGAGCACTCTACCCACAGTGCTGTTACCCTGGTGAGCACTCTACCCACAGCGCTGTTACCCTGGTGAGCACTCTACCCTCAGTACTGTTACCCTGGTGAGCACTCTCCCCTCAGTGCTGTTACCTGGTGAGCACTCTCCCTCAGTGCTGTTACCCTGGTGAGCACTCTACCCACAGCGCTGTTACCCTGGTGAGCTCTCCCTCAGTGCTGTTACCCTGGTGAGCGCTCTCCCCTCAGTGCTGTTACCCTGGTGAGCACTCTACCCTCAGTGCTGTTACCCTGGTGAGCACTCTACCCACAGTACTGTTACCCTGGTGAGAGCTCTACCCTCAGTACTGTTACCCTGGTGAGGCTCTACCCACAGTACTGTTACCCTGGTGAGTACTCTACCCACAGCTGTGTTACCCTGGTGAGCACTCTCCCCTCAGTGCTGTTACCCTGGTGAGCACTCTCTCCTCAGTGCTGTTACCCTGGTGAGCACTCTACCCACAGTACTGTTACCCTGGTGACGCTCTACCCTCAGTGCTGTTACCCTGGTGAGAGCTCTACCCTCAGTACTGTTACCCTGGTGAGCACTCTACCCACAGCTGTGTTACCCTGGTGAGCACTCTACCCTCAGTGCTGTTACCCTGGTGAGCACTCTCCCTCAGTGCTGTTACCCTGGTGAGCACTCTCCCCTCAGTGCTGTTACCCAGTTGAGCGCTCTGCCCACAGTGCTGTTACCCTGGTGAGCGCTCTCCCTCAGTGCTGTTACCTTGGTGAGCACTCTCCCACAGTGCTGTTACCTGGTGAGCACTCTCCCCACAGTGCTGTTACCCTGGTGAGCACTCTACCCTCAGTGCTGTTACCCTGGTGAGCACTCTACCCACAGTGCTGTTACCCTGGTGAGCACTCTCCCCACTGTGCTGTTACCCTGGTGAGCACTCTACCCCCAGTGCTGTTACCTGGTGAGCACTCTACCCACAGTGCTGTTACCCTGGTGAGCGCCTCTCCCCACAGTGCTGTTACCCTGGTGAGCGCTCTACCCTCAGTACTGTTACCCTGGTGAGCGCTCTACACACAGTGCTGTTACCTGGTGAGCACTCTCCCCACAGTGCTGTTACCCTGGTGAGCACTCTCCCCACAGTGCTGTTACCCTGGTGAGCACTCTACCCTCAGTGCTGTTACCCTGGTGAGCACTCTACCCTCAGTGCTGTTACCCTGGTGAGCACTCTCCCACAGTGCTGTTACCCTGGTGAGCGCTCTACCCACAGTACTGTTACCCTGGTGAGCACTCTCCCTCAGTGCTGTTACCCTGGTGAGCACTCTACCCACAGTGCTGTTACCCTGGTGAGCACTCTACCCACAGTACTGTTACCCTGGTGAGCACTCTCCCACAGTGCTGTTACCCTGGTGAGCACTCTACCCCAGTGCTGTTACCCTGGTGAGCGCTCTACCCTCAGTGCTGTTACCCTGGTGAGCGCTCTACCCACAATGCTGTTACCCTGGTGAGCACTCTCCCACAGTGCTGTTACCCTGGTGAGCGCTCTACACACAGTGTGGTTACCCTGGTGAGCACTCTCCCACAGTGCTGTTACCCTGGTGAGTACTCTACCCACAGTGCTGTTACCCTGGTGAGCACTCTCCCCACAGTGCTGTTACCCTGGTGAGCGCTCTACCCACAGTGCTGTTACCCTGGTGAGCACTCTCCCCACAGTGCTGTTACCCTGGTGAGCACTCTACCCCCAGTGCTGTTACCCTGGTGAGCACTCTACCCACAGTGCTGTTACCCTGGTGAGCACTCTACCCCCAGCGCTGTTACCCTGGTGAGCACCCTCCCTCAGTGCTGTTACCCTTGCCCCTCTCTCAGAAGTTTGCACACAGTTAAGTTCTCTAAAAATCCTGAAGTTCCAAACTGAAATCTTGAAAATTGGCTTTATCATTGTACTGAAATTTTTCAGAAAACTTCTACAGTGTATTTCAAGGCCTGTTAAGAAAGTACATTTTATTCACTCTGATTTATTATAATCCTGTGTACTCTGCCAGCCAGTGATCTTTATAGAGATCATTTGACTTTTAGGTTAATTTTAGACATATATCAGCAGAATTAAACTTGTATTTAGAGTCCCAAACCAAAGCTACCATAAAGCTAGAGAATATACAACTTCAAGTACTGCATTTTAATAGCACTTTTTTTCTGGAAAATAATTTGTAGTTTCTAGAAAATGAGTCACTTTGATAAAAATAAAGTCTAATCATGGTGTAGTCAGGTGCGTATTTATGGAACTTACTGTCATCTCATATGTATTTCATAGAATCATATTAAATTGAACCTAATTTATTAAAACTATTCTGAAAAATAATCTAGTAGTTTGATCTGAGTTTTATTTGGTGAAGAAACTGATATTGTTTATGTCACTGGATTTGATACTAATTTAGAGTGAATAAATCAAAGTCTGAGATATTCAGTATGTTTATAACAATCAGCTTAGGGAATTATATATAATTTTATTAGATGATTTTATATATATGTATATACTAGAGGATTAGAAAGCATTCAATAAAGTTAAAGTTATTCATTATTATTAGCAAACTACAAACAAAAATAAGCTTCCATAATTTGCTTAAACGTTTCAGCAAACATAATGAGATGCAAAAAATTGTTCCTACATTATCAGCAGTAGGACAAAAACACGTATCATCTTTTATGTAAAGCATTGTTTGAGACCAAAACCAGAGACAAAAGTTAAAACACAAAACCAAAAGTATCCACAGGAAAACAACTTTAGTCAGGAAGTTAGATAAGATTGCTTTTCCACCTAAATCACCAATTTGCATTTCTAAATACTTCCAGCAGTCAGAAACTGAAATTAATTCCTAAGGATGAGGGAAACATACTTAGGAGAACATAACATTTTACATATCTAGGAATAAATCTTGGTAAAAAGTGTACGTTAGTAAACCCTATTAAAAGACAAAGAAATGAGGGGAAATTTTTTTGGCTTAAAAATTTTTTGCCAAATTAACTTGTCGGTTCAATGCAGTTTTTGTTTTTGGGACCAAGCTAGCCATGCTTCGGGCTCACTCCTTGCTCCTTGTGCAGGGATCACTCCTGGTTGTGCTTGGAGAACTTTATGTGGTGCCAGAAGTTGGATCTGGGTTGGCCACACGGAAGGCAAACTCCTACCCACTGTATTTTCTCTCTAGCCCCAGTCTTGATATAATTTTAATTAAAAGTTCAAAATTCTATTTCTTGGGTATTGAAATAAAGAATTGCAGTATAAATATTTAGTGCAAAGGACTTTGGATAAGTAAAATATTGCTTAAGAGCCAGGTTGGCAGAAGGTAGACATTTGTCTTACCAAATGCTAAAATTACGAAAATTTGGTACAGAATTATCCAGAAGACCAGTTGACCTCTAGAATGAAAGCAAGCCAGGCAGAGACTCACACCTACGTGTGGTATCTCACGTTTGTAATAGAGCTGGCAGTCAGGTAGCAAACGTTGTGTGAATGATGCTGGAACAGTCGTTTACTATGGAGGGAAAAAATAGATCCCTATGGCAGATATACAAATAAAAATCTTAATTATCTATTTAGTGTACAGGGCCAAAACTTACAAACCTTTAATAGAAAAATGTGAATTTCCTTTACAGCTCTTCTGTTTTTGGTTTTCAGTCACACCCAGTGATGCTCAGAGGTTACTCCTGACTCTTTGCTCAGAAATTACACCTGGGGGACATAAGGGATGCCAGAGATTGAACCCAGGTCAGCCTCAAGCAAAGCAAGCATGAGGTCACTGGGGTCACTGTACTCTGACCCCATTTCTTTGCAGTTTTTCATAGGAAAACATTTTTTACATTGGAAGAGTGATGAGGAAATAAACCTTTTCTGATTCTAATTAACGTACTTCATGCATTTAACAAAGTGCTCTGTCTTTACTAAGTGTGGCTATGGTTTTCAAACGCTTTATTGAAGTGGTGGTTAGAAATCCAGATGACTGTAGTTTCCCCTTTATGTCCTCTTTGTGGCTCCTTTTAAATTATTATTAGGTGGCCACGTAACATCTGCCTTCTTTCTATGTGAAGCCCATAAAAGCTGAACTGATACTTTGAGGTGAAATGATGAGATTAAAATATAAGCAACTACAGTGTTTTCCAAGAAGTGCCATGACACTGAGATCATACTAGTGGTAAATCAAATTTATTTGATTCCTAATATATTTTATCAGCAAAGCCAAATGCCCTGATTTTGAAACCTCTTTATAGGGCAGCTGTTTATGGGGCAAATCATCAAGTTTCAGACTTAAGTTGGGGCACAGAGTTAAAAGCAGGTCATTCGACAGAGATCAGGGTGGACAGTACCCTTGCCTCTTGGGCTGTGCTTAGAGTAACTCCTGACTGCTGTGCATGTGGTTTCCAAGGTCACTTAAGCAGGAGTGCAGACGCAGACATGATTTCTTAAGAGCCAGCAGTCCTTGGAGAAATTAGTCCTGTGCAGAATTTGCTTTTGATGTGGTCTGGGCTGGCGGGAGCAGACGTCCTGATGATTCTGTGCGCACTCACTCGCTTTATTCCTGACCTGTCCCGAGTAGGTTGATAGTTGGAGGATTGTATCACTTCTTTCTCTTCCGGACACGAGACTGACCTACGCCTATCTCAGTAACTAGAGCTAGGAGAGCTCTAAAGATTCAGAAGCAGGCAGTGGGAGAAGCTCTTGGACGGGGAGTGAGAGATGATTGCTATTCAGAGATCTTACAGCCAGGTAAGGGCATTGATGTTGGCAAACGGCTGGCAAGCCTAATAATGAAGCTGTTTTTCATCACAGGGTGGCAGAGCCCAGATACCTGGACAATTGGATGGAGGTATCTTAAAGCAAAAGAATTAAACAATCCTATTTTTACAAAAGCACATTAGGAGATTCCTCAGCCAATAAAACAAAGTGCAGCTGTATTCACTGTCTTCCTGTTCATCATCGATTTGCTCGAGCAGGCACCAGTAACATCTCCATATGTCCTGTCTCATGCTAGTAGAGCCCAAGGGCATCTGCTTGCTCCAGGAACATAAAGAGCCTCAAACCATTAGGTCATGGGAATGAGGTCTAAAATTGTTATTGGTATTTGGCATATCAAATACAACATGGGTAGCTTGCCAGGATTGCCGTGCAGGTGGCATACTCTTGTAGTCACGTCCAAATACAGCATTTATTTATGAACCATGCTGTGATGGGTTCTTCTGCTGGGTGGAGTTCTGACGAGAGGGAAGTCTGGATGTGGAAAATGGCGGACCTCACGGAGTGGGGGTCGCTTGGCTTGTTGCGAGGCTCTGCTGGGTGGTGGGCCAGTGCTAGAACCCACCATCCCTCCTGGGTGCCTCGTGAGTGGCTGGGCACAGGGAGAGCAAGTAGCAGCTCTGCCCCATGTCTGTGAGTCTCTGGATCAGCATACCTGGGTCAGACTTGAAAAAGACTGCTGCAGGTTGGGTGCCGATGATCCAGGCTGTGATAGACTTGTCTGCTGGGTGGAGTTCTGACGAGAGGGAAGTCCAGATGTGGAAAATGGCGGCCCCTCATGGAGTGGGGGTTCGTCTGGCTTGTTGTGAGGCATTGCTGCAACTGTGTTAGGTTCAGCAAAATGGATTCACACGCACAGACCTTATGTAGGTCTAACAAGCTGCTGTTAGGTCAGGGTTTTCCGTAGTTAAGTTAAGAAGGGAAAATGTGCCCCGAGTCTAGATTTATGGTGACCTTTAAGTTTAGCTGAACTTATTGGAAAATTAATCTGTTGTTTGCAATATTTACATAGTATTGTTTTTACACATATATGATAAAAGGGAAAAAGGAACAGAGCCCTGGCTATGCTTCTGAAAATATGTATCAAATTATTTATTCAATAGATTTTTTTCCCCATTTTTGGCCACACCCAGCTGTGCGCAGTGTTTATTCCTGGCTCTCAGCTCAGGGGATCATTTCTTGTGCTACTTAGGGGACCAATTGCAGTGCTGGGGATGGAACCCAGGTCAGTCACATACAAGACAAGTGCCTTACCCATGGTTCTATTGCTCTGATCCTCAACAAAGGTAGTTTGAGCTCCTATACTGTCCTGAGTGCTGAGATTACTGTGATCAAATGAAGATCCCACTAGGAGAGAGTTAGTTTCTGAAGTGTAGAGTCGAGCACATTGACTATTCAACATCAATTTCTTTTTTCCTGTGAATTGCTTAAATCTTTTATCTTTTTCACGTGGGATGTTGAACTTTCCCATTTTCAAGTACACTGTAATGGCATTATGGAAACTGTTTTGAAATTGGTTGAAAGTCTTTGTTCTAAGTTTGTTAGAAGGAAAGATCATTCTTAGACTTTCTAAATCTCACCACATATTGGAAAATGTAATGAAAGCATCTTTAATAAAATTTATATTATTGATATATAATTTAATAATAGGTTTATAAAATATGCACATTGTAATAAAGAAGAAATTCTGTTTTATTGGTTTTGAACCCAACAAATAAATAGCTTTTGGGGGACAAAGACATAGGTGAACTGGAAAACTACAGTTATGAAGAACTGCATGGGATTGAACGTCGTATCTACTTTCCTAGTTGTAGGCAGTTTATAATTTCTTACGCTTGGGGGAGGGGGCCCTGGCTGGAGTTTGGGCTACTTCTAAGATGGAGAATAAGTAGTACTGGGGATGAGCCAATTGTAGCTGCGCTGCAGGGCAAGCTTCTTTGCCCCCTGTACTGTTTCTCTCGCCCAATTTATATAATCTCTTTGAAATTGAACTTCGTCTATGAAACTAGGGTAATAACAGGACCTTTCTTGTTGACTTGTTGGGATAATTAAGTCTTAGTGGTTTTTAGCCACCAGACCACTGGCCAGTGCAAAGCCACAGGAATTCCTTCCAGTCCTCAAAAGTTGCTGCTTAACACAGTGGTCACTCTGGCTCCTGTAGGGGGACGGTGTTACTCACCGCACGAGCAGCAGTGTGTATGTCAGTTGCTTGGTCGTCCAAGAAGTACTGGGCCGGCTTTCATGTGTGCAGGTGTAAAGGTTGAAAACCACCGAGCAAGGCACTCTGAGTCTATTGTCAGGTGCTGCTGTAAGTAGAAGATTGATGTAACCCGAGCCAAAACTGGTGAATGGATTGTTTTCTTCCTTTCTTCCATCTTCTAAGATGCAGTTTTTGGATGGATTTTAGAAGTTCAAATTATTCTTGTAACTGAAATTTGGGACTGGGAAGATATGAAAGTGTTGATATATTGGAATAACATTGTTTTATTCTAGCTAATACGGAAAAAATTGTCCTTGCATTTAATGTCTCCCATTGTTGAATTGCAGGCTTTCTGCATAGCATGGTGAAATAGAAATCCTGTGTTTCTGCTCAGAATACAAAGGGTTGGTTGGCCTGCACACAGCTGGTTGTAAACTTACATTGTCAGATATGTAAACAAGAGGTGACTAGAGGCCGGGAGCTCTGTTATTCATTCCTTGGTCCCTTGATATTACTTCGCCCATGCAGAGGTCTCATTACTTCTCCTTTTGATCCCTAGGCTTTTTGAATCTCTTATGTAAATATCCAATTTCTATTTCAAGTAGCTTTATGTACACTTGTATTGTCAAGAGAAAGAAGTTAAATATTTATTATAATGTACCTTCTTGCTTGGGGTCTTGTTCTGTTTGAAGATATTCACCCCCTACACACACACACACACACACACACACACACACACACACAGAGTTTTGGGTGTCTAGAAGATATCTTTGTGTGCTTTTTTTTAAAAATCTGCCCAGTTCTACTTACTTTGTGTATTTCTTCATTGGAGTAATTTGTATATTGGTTATTTTTGCCTTTTGGTGACATATGGGATTTGATTTTTACAAATACATTGAGGTGTCTCTTTCCCATTGGAGCCTTGCCAATCTAAATTTGCCTTAAGGAGAAGATCGCCCCAGGAGACACCCAGGTGATTCAGTATCATTTGCTTTGCTTGTTAGCTCAGGAGGAATTTTACCTTTTAGAAAACACCAGGTATATTGGGTTTTTTGTCAGGTAAATGGAATTGGGAAATGATTACTTTTAAAACCATGGAAGGTTTGTTTGCATGCCCTGTGCCTTTAAAATCCTAATAAACACTTGGTTTTGATGCAGCTCTCTTCAAGACATATTCATTGCATAAGATATGATTTATCTTAATTGCAAGGTGTGAACTGCTGTGTGGTCATGTTGAGAAAGCATCCTGTCGGGCTAGGATCTGAAACCTGGTGTGAATTTCTGCTTTACCATGGTACATCTTCCAAAGCCTGGTAGTGTGGATAGTGACTAATTCTGCCACCTCCTGGTTCTCAACCTGGGTGCAGTTTCTACTCTCTCCAGGAGATGTGGAAGTGAAGCCGACTACACCGGAATGCATACAGCTGGCGGCATGAGAATGTGGTTGCGGTAAAGTAGGGCACTGGCACCTTTCAGGACAGGGTCAGGGATGGGCAAAGTGTCATAACAGTGCTAATGACAGAGCTGCCTGCACTCAGAGAACACACAGTTGGGACAGTTTGTAGAAGTGGTGTCAGCTTCTGCCACTGCCAAAGTAGGGAGTTTATATAACCACAGATTAAGTTTTGCTTTGGGGGCCATACCCAACTCTGCTCAGGCCCTACTTCTGTTCATTCCAGGCAGGCCTTGGGGGATCATATGCAGCGCCGGGAATAGAACCTGGCTCAGCCACATGCAGGCATAGACACCTTTTGTGCTGTACTTTTTCCTCTGGTCCCTGTAACCATGAATTCTTGCAGTATTTTACGTTTGTGCTTCAGTTTTTTTTAAATCTTTTTTATGCTTGACTCTTATTATCAAAAATTCTAGTAGGTGAAGGCAAACCACGATCGTAAGATTAAGAACACGACATAGTATGCTTCCTCCTGTGAAGTTGGCTCTGCTTCTGTGAGTCAGTAGAACTGTGTGGCTGTTTGTGCTCCAGCTATCCCTACTCTGAAATGAACTGGATCCTACACAGGGTGGTTCTGAACAAGAGGCTGGAACCCTTGGTCTGTGTGATTTGTATGACTATAGTTTGGGTTTGTTTCTTATTTTGCTCTTGAAATTTTGGAGAGATGTTATTTTTCTCTTTTTGTTCATTTCACTAGTTTATAGTATTATGGAATGTCAGGGATATCACTTGACACACATCTCTCAGTATGCTTAACCGCCAGTTTTTTACTCCATGTTACCACCAAGAAGACTGTCTTTTACCTACCCTTTTTTTTTTTTGGTCACACCTGGCAATGCTCAGGGCTTACTCCTTTCTCTTCGCTCAGAAACTACTCCTGGCTGTGCTTAGGGGACCATATGGGATGCTAGTGATCGAACCCGTGTTGGCCGTGTGCAAGGCAAACACCCTCCCCGCTGTGCTATCGCTCCGGCCCCTTATTACCTTTTTGTCCTTGGGTAACCACCAAAGCTTTGGATGAGTTGTTAGTTTTAGAGTTTTTGCCAGTCCCATTTTAAGCTGTTCTTTTCCTGTATCAACTTCAGATTCTAAGCTCTTTACAGTACTATACAAAGTAATAATATCCGTAAATTACATTTGGATAGAAATTGGTATTTGAAGAATACTTTCATAAGTGTCAGGTTTTAATTCTCACTATATCTGAGCTATAGAGAGGACAGCTTTTGGGTTTTGGTTTACACCCAGCAATGCTTAGAGCTGAGTCATAGTTCTGTGCTCAGGGATCACTCCTGACGGGTTTAGGGGACCATGTGGGATGCCAAGGATGGAACTCAGGTTGGTTTTGTGCAATGGAAGCACCCTACTCACCATACTCCCCAGCCCCAGTGTGTCTTTTTACTTTTAATTTTTATTCTTAAAATTCAGAGGCTTTATAGATGTTCTGAAGAGCAGAGTCAGATACATAGACTAAAAGCTTTATATTCTGAAATTTCAGATAACTTATTCTGACCTTCAGTTTACCAACTGTTAACTAGACCAAAAATTTTGTTGGTTTCTTTTGTGAAATAATTTACAAAGAATTAACATCATATTCTCAACAAAGTTTTTCCCCAGGCCTAAACTGCATGCTTTAAGGACACTTTCATAAATATTTATGGTATTTCAAGCAGTATGTGGGATCGTTGTTAATAGACATCTTGCAGACTCCCCTTTTCAGTGAACTACCAACATCAGAAAGACATATAGCACCCAGCAGAGTCTTCATTGGACTGTCAGAACTGGGAATATTTAGAATGAGAATTGACTTTTCACATTTAGCATGTTGTTTAACAACTTCACAAACCAGTCAAGACTTTCAAAAAGTAACATGAAAACAGCAGAATTGTTCCTCTGAAGATCCTCGGATTAGGACTTAGTGCTCTTCTGAGGGCTCTGCCCCTCAAGTGGGAAGGGGCAGTGGGGAGTCTGACGAATATCGGAGTCCAGGCCAAGATGTCTTAGTTTGAGGGAGGCAAGTCTATGCTGACAGTGACAAAGGAGACAGGACATATGCATGAATTTTAGTTTTTCCATACCACAAGGCATTGATGACAGAGTGGCAGTGTGTATTAGCATCAAGGAATCCGTCCTCCTGGGAGCCCAGAGGAAGTCTCAAAATTAGTGGGGACAGGTATTTTCTGCCCTGGTTAACCCAGCATTGGAGCTATTCTGTTAGTGACCCATGCCCATCCCTAAGAAACAACAGTGGCGTGTTATGTGTGCTAACAACATAGAAGGTGAAACCATAAGCTGCGTTTGTACAAGCCTTGATAACCGCAAGTGCACCGTGATCAGGAGCACATCTCCAGCTCCTGCAGCTGCCGTGCTGGGTCTGGCTTGGGTCTGTTTCTTGGAGCTCTGTTCCCATCCTTGCCAGCAGCAGCTTCTCCCCTTCCCCTTGGGGTATCTCCTCTCCCTTCTTAGCAGGAGCTCTTTTAGACTTGGCTTTGGAGGAGCAGCTTAGCAGATACTCTGGCAGATATTTTTTGGAGTTCTTCACTAGGCTCTGTGTCCTCTAGTTTCCGCTTCAGCTTTCTCTCAGCCATGGTGGGGACAGCAGGAGGTAGGTGCCTGGCGGGCTGCGGAGGCACCTGGGCTTGGTTGTCTCAGGGTTGTTCTAACGCTTTTTCACGCTGCTTCCCGCTCTGTTATTCTGTGTCCATCTGCCATTGCCTTGGTGCTGGACATTAGGATAAGTTAGTGTGGACATGGAATGTGGCTTCTGAATCTTTGGATGTTTCCATTTATAATAACATGAATATAAAAGAACACGCGAATTTACTGAAAATCATGCCGATTTTAAATCTATCTTGGATAAAAATTATTCTCCTTAAACAATCCTAGAGGGAATTTTTTTTCCCTTCCTGTAATTACTATCCACCAACTCCTGCCAGAGTGGAAAACTCCAAAGAACGCAAGAACAATTTACGATGTACTATTTTCATGGAAATAATTTTTCTGAACTAACACTCATTGTCATTATTAGTGGAAACCAAGCTTGAAACACTTCAGGGAATGACTGGCATAATCTGTCCTATCTGAAATAACAAGAGAGTCTCAGGCCAGTTGGACTTCTTGGATATAACTTGTATGTTATAATTTTGTGTGATGTTTCTTAGCTCAAGAAACCGTAGGAAAGAAGAGGAATACTGTTCTTTGTATTAGAGATATTTCATTCTGCTCGGAGCAGTCGGAAAGGAAACGGGAAGCTGACATTCAAGTCAGATAATACCATGGTGGTTTTATGTGTCAGAGTAGGAAGGAATCAGAAATTCAGCTCTCCCTAGAAATTCTATATTGCCAGTAAACAGTACAAAGCATTCCAGAACACTTTAAAAAGGAAGTTAAATGAGCCTTTTGAATGAGCTAAAGCAAATCACAAGGAAATTGTAATTCGTTCTGAAATAATTTTCTAAACAGTACTTGTTTTTTGTTGATGGTGATTCTGCCCCAAAAGTTGCACTCCAGAATCAACAGTTACATCAGACTCTCAAATCTAACAGAACTCTAGGGTCTTGGGCTGTGTCTGTTGCTCTCTACCGGAATCTCACTCCAGCCAGAGCACATTCAAGGTCCAGCAGAGTTCAGGCTGTGGACCTTGAATGTCTGACATAATGATGGCCTAGTTAACGACCTTTTGCTTATGGTGACGCACATTCAGTAGAAACCTTGCTTTATGTTTTGATCGTGCAGCTCTTGGTCAGGCACTATCACGAGGAGAGATATTCCAGACTCTAGTGTAGTGTTGCTAAATGCTGATCTGACTATCTGTCTGTCTGTCTCTCTGAATCTTCCCAGTCCAAACCTGCAGAATATCCATTTGTGTGAGCTATATGTCACTTTGCTTAAAGTACGGGCTTTGTGTTGGATGATTTCACCTGACTTAAGATCATCTCAGAGTTTTTGGAGATTTAAGGTAGACCAAACTGAGCTGTAATATTCAGTAGGATAAGTGTGTTAAATGCAGGTTTTTGAGTTAACGTATTTTTAGCCTACAGTGGTCTTACCAGGACATAGACCCCCACCCCTGCATAAGTCCTGAACTGTATAGACCTCCAAGAAACTTCTATTATTTTCAGTAAAGGCTCTTTGCTCCTCTCTGACAATGAATAACTAGAAGTAAAATAGCCTCAACTGCCCTCTGGAACGTGGTAGTGATTCATGGACGATGTGTGCTCCCTGGCAGTATGTCTGCGCAGAGCAGGCTGGGTAAACTTCATGGGAGGCAGGAGGGAAGACCAGAAGGCTCTGCTCGCTGATGCACACACCGACCCTTTCATCCGTGTTTTCTCATCACACCCTCCTCTTGGGCCAGCTGACCATGCCAAGATACACTCTTTGCACTTCATTCCAGTTTCCATCTGTTCCCACATTCACCACAAAAAATCTCATGTATTCTTAGAGAGGAGTAGGCCAAGAATATGCACCCTGTCCTATGAAGGTCTCCCTTCTCCTCGGCTGTGTTGAGCACCGTGAAGCAGGCTTGAAGTCAGGGGACCCGGGCGCTTAAAGAAGCAGCTTCTCGCTGAACCAAGAGACTGATTCACGGGTATCCTCATCAGTCTGTCCTGGTGTGGGATGAGACAGTTCTGCAGGTTTTCATGTTAATCCAGTAGTGGTAAAAACGATGTGTAAGTGCACTGTATTTAACTGAAGTTGAACAATAAATTCTAAATTTTAGAAATCCAGTGCAAACATCATTTAAAAAAATTGAATATACCCTTTTAACTTACTAAATCAAAAGGAAAACATCTTGTGAAACAAGTGTTATCACCTAGTCTCTTTGTTATGCGAAGCCAGATTTATTAAGCGATGATCATAGTTAATTAACCATTTAAATCAAGAGGAAAAAATAGGTTGGTTGTGTGGCTAACGAACAAGCACACAGGCTTTACATATTCTAGGCCCTGAAATGCAAAAGACAAAGATAAATATTTCAAATGATAAAAATAGTGAAATTAAGTGTTTATATCAGATAATTACATAGAATTGTCATAGTATAGTTTATATAAATATAAAGTAAGGACTAAGCTGTATATTTTTAAAATGCATTAAAACTAAAATGACATATCTCAGAGCTCTCAGCTTAAACTCAGATGGACTTCGTCTGAAACAGCTTAAATACTCAGCTGGTGAGCCTACCCTGTCGTCTGCAAGTATAATTCAGATATAAATTGTGGCGCTAGTTTATTCTAGGCTTCAGAATGGCTTTCTCGGCTCAAGCAATAGTATAGTGGCTAAGGTGCACCTTATATGTGGCTGCAACTGGCCTCCTTCAACCTCTTGTATCACATATGGTCCCTTGAACATTGCCAAGAGTAAGCCTGAACAGAGCCATATGTGGCTACCAACCCCCACCACTCTGTAGAAACAAACAAAAAAAACTAATACTCAGAATGGCGTTCTAGATATGCAGGAAGAACTTGTGATTCTTGTATTTTCTGAACACAAATCTAGAAATTGGTGAAAGGCACATTACACCATTAGTCAGGTAGTATCAGAAGAGCTGAAAGTGACATGAGGTCCTTTCAAAGACTTTCCCAAGTCTGCTGCTTGGCTGAAATGAAGACAGGTAGATTTTAGAAATCTAATTGTGTTGAGTAAGCAAGTAATAGTTACTGTGGTGGTGGTGTTAAGCTGTTGTTAAATTTGTAAAGTATTTAATCTGTGGAATACCTTAATATGTCATAAGTCCGCTATTACATAACTGAGGAATCATAATATTTTTTCAGACCATGGCTGGAAATCTTACAACTTTGGAATACAGTACATTATTTTCTTTGGCTCATCATTTTCTTAATGATAAAGTCAAATGGAATCTACTTAAGCTGAAATTTTTTTTGTTTTATAGTCAAATTGTTTTATTGCTGGATTCAAATGTTAATATGCAATTTCTTATTGATTACAAATATCTCTAAACCCATTCAACTTAAAAAGTATCAGAATATTATTTTCTGAGAGTCCAGAAATAACATTTTGATACAGAAATATCTCAGTTCTAATTTGTGAATCTTTGATGTGTCAAGCCTTTCACTGCCCCGGCACCAGTCACAGCGATGGGGAGTAGCGCGAGAACTTGGCTGTGGCCGGTGTGGTGGCCTCACGCACACTTGGAGGAGCATTGCACACAAAACTTCATAACCACTGACAAATTCTTAAATATTATAGTAGTTGGAATGCAGTCAACGGTTGATAAGTGAAGGGCTGGAGCAATAGTACAGCAGGTAGGGTGTTTGCCTTGCACACAGCTGACCCGGGTTCGATCCCTGGCATCCCGTATGGTCCCCTGAGCACCGCCATGAACTTCTGAGTACAGAGCAAGTAGGAACTCCTGAGCATTGCTGGGTGTGACCAAAAAAAAAAAGTTGATAAATGATGTGGGATTTTTTAAATTTTTACCTTGTTCCAAGGTTTATAAAGAAATGCAACAATTTATTAAAATGACCAAATGAGACTTATTTTCAGGGATGCAATAATTATTCATATATGTACAAATCAATTATTACCACAGAAATCAAAGGATGAGGTTCATGTGATGACATCAGTAGATTTTTTTGAGAAAATTCATTTGTGGATTTTCTTTTAAAGACCTCTTAATGGAGATAGAAGAAACATGCCTCAGCATTATAAAGGCCACACACCACATATAACAGCTGTTATGTATACTTAGTTATAAAATACTGATTTGTCTTACTTTCCTTTTTTTGAATCATCGTGAGATACACAGTTCTAAGGTTGTTAATGGTTGGGTTTCGGTCCTACACTGTTCCATCACCCATCCCTCCACCAGTGCACGCTTCCCACCACTAATGTGCCTCTCCCCTCCGGCCACCTTCCTTTTCCCTCCTGGCTGTCTATGTGGCAGGCACTGACAGATTTCTCTTTAAACTCAGGAACAAGACAGGGCTGTTCACTCTTACTACCTTTGTTTGATGTTAGAGGTTTGATATTGTCTGATATTAGAGCCAGAGCAATGAGAAGTAAACAATACAAAAAAACCCATATTAGAAAAGAAAATCTTTATTACTTGCAGATGATATAAAATATATATGGAAAACCTTAAGGGTCCTTCTAAAGTATTATAGTTTGTACAAATGGATGGGATGAATTAATATTGTCAAAATACGATCAGAATTCCCCTCTCTTGTCCTGGAGCCTGGTGGACCCACCCAGGAACTGCCCCGGGGCAACCAGCCATAGCATGCAGAGCCTCAGACACAGCCAGGATTGATCTCAGCTGACCATGAGGCTCCCCAAGTCGCACAGCCACTTGCGGCCGTGCAGTCCATCAACTAGGGGAGCCAATCATGTCCTAGAATATACTACATTCCACGATGTGTAGGAAAGGTAGGCAGGAGGGGAGAGAT
The DNA here is from genome assembly GCA_021461705.1 of Cryptotis parvus. Classification (NCBI taxonomy): domain Eukaryota; kingdom Metazoa; phylum Chordata; class Mammalia; order Eulipotyphla; family Soricidae; genus Cryptotis; species Cryptotis parvus. The sequence continues at coordinate 32,375 of JAJIBD010026261.1, forward strand.
AGAGAGAAAGAGAGAAAGGAGATATGGAACCTGCCATGGAGGTGGGCTGGAGGAGGGGGAGGGAGGTGGGGACACTGGTGATGGGAGATGGGCACGGGTGGAGGGATGGGTATTGGAACACTGTAGAACCAAAACTCAAGTATTGGCATCTTGTAATTTTGTGTCTAAAGGTGGTGTAATAAAATAAAAAACCTCCATTAAAAAATAGGATCAGAAAATATTGGGAAGAGCTAAAGCAGTCCTGAGATCAAAGAACAACAGAGCCATCGGCATCATGTTACATGATTTCAAACTAGATTATAAGTGAGAGCAATTGTACTATAATCAAACTAGATTATAACAGAGCAATTGTATTGGAATCAAAATATCGCAGCGATATTTATAAGATAGAAAAGAACCTACTTGTTAATAAATCATTGACTTAAATATATATAGTTATATACAATGTAATAAAAGATACATTACAAAGGTGAACATTTGACGTGTGCAACAAAATGGAAATAACCGATGACAGAAAGAAAGATTGTGTGAAAAGTTAATCAGAAAAAGAACGGCAGAACCTGGATGCTGCTGTCTGACGTACAGTATAAAGGAAGTACAAGTGAGTGGACAAAACCGCAGTAGTGCAGCTGATATTTCCAGAGGTGCTGGAGCGAAAAGGTATCGTGAGGGGACGTACTGAACACTTTGTTCTGTTTTCTGAAAAACCAAAGCAAAGAAAAACTAAAAGCCAAAAGAAAGAAAAGAGCAGACCTACTGAGAGAAGGGAATGCCCTCTACCTAGCTGTGTGAGTTGTTCTAGAAACAGCTTTGTGGACCCCCTGGGTCTCCTTTATCATATTAGTAAAATCTTTGCCTCTTTCATTATCATTCCTGAAGGGCATAGAGCAGCTGAATACAGAATCAGTTATACGACACATACTGTCTTCTATTAATCCAAAAAATTCAGAGATTGCAAAAAATGTAAAAGGGTGTCACTTCTCTGTGTTGTTTTGGAAAAAGTTTTTTTATTAAAATGCTAAATTTAAACAATATTTTTAATTAAAACATTTTATTAAAATGATTTTACTGTTTAATGAGCTAATTTAATGAGTTAATTTTACTGTTTAATGAAGCTGAGGTGCCGTGTCTAGGTATGCTGAACCAGAGACTCTCAGACATGGGGCAGAGCTGCTCCTTGCTTCCCTGTGCCCAGCCGCTCATGAGGCGCCCGGGAGGCATGGCGGGTTCTAGCCCTGGCCTGCCACCCCAGCAGAGCCTCACAACAAGCCAGAGCGACCCCCTGACTCCATGGGGGCCGCCATTTTCCACATCCGGACTTCCCTCTTGTCACAACTCCACCCAGCAGACCAGACTATCACAGCCTGGATCATCCACACCCACTCTGCAGCAGTTTTTTTTTTTTTTTTAATCCGCCCACGTATGCTGAACCAGAGACTCTCCGACATGGGGCAGAGCTGCTCCTTGCTTCCCTGTGCCCAGCTGCTCATGAGGCACCTGGGAGGCATGGCGGGTTCTAGCCCTGGCCTGCCACCCCAGCAGAGCCTCACAACAAGCCAGACGACCCCCCACTCCATGGGGGCTGCCATCTTCCACATCCGAACTTCCCTCTCATCACAACTCCACCCCGCAGACCAGACTGTCACAACCCAGCTCGCGTGGCCACTAGCAGCCGCGGGTTCATCAATAAATGTTTTATTCAGAGGTGACTACAAGAGTATGCCACCCGCACGTCAAGCCTGGCAAGCTGCTCGTGTCGTATTTGATATGCCAAATACCAGTATCATTTATATTAGGTCATTCCCATGACCTAATATAATGGTTTGAGGCTCTTTATGTTCCTGGAGCAAGCAGATGCCTTTGGGTTCTACTAGCATGAGACAGGACATATGGAGATATTAATGGTGCCTGCTCTAGCAAATAGATGATGAACGGGAAGATAGTGATAGTTTAATGAGCAAGTTAAAAGTTTATTGTTAAAATAATGTTGTAAATAAGGATAGATATGACCTATCATAAAAGAAAACTAACCCTTCTGGATATTAAATAATATTTAAGGGTTAAATTGATCTTGATACTAGTACTTTTGATAAATGCTGCCAGCAAATTATGTAGTTTCTTTGTTGAAGTAAATTTTATAAGTAGTGGAGTCCACAGATACAGCTTAATGGGTTTGGGAAAATGTATATGCCCACATAACTCATAACTCATCCAGGATGTGGAGCCTTCCAGCACTCCAGAAAACTCCTAATTGCTTTCAATTACTCATCATTCCCTGCTCTTTAATTTCTGCTCCTGCCATGATAGTTTGTACTGCTGGATTACTTCCAGTTTGGAGGTTGTGTGGGTAAAGCTGCTCCAAAATTTTAAACACTTCTTTTATGGACGTGTTTTCTTCCTCTTTGGATGTAGAATTTGAGGTCATAGGGAAAATTCATGTTTAGCTTTGTAAGGTTTTTTATTACTCTTTTCCAAAGTCACTACACCATTTATATTCTCATGAGCAATATGTACTAATGTCATTTACTTCACATTTTCACCAACATGTGTTTCATGTGTGTGGCATGATATTGTGGTTTTGATCTATATTTTCTTTTTTTTTTTCAAATTTTATTACACCACTTTTAGACATACAATTTCAAGATGTTATAAAAATATTTTGGGCCTGAGTACAGGGATTAAGGTGCTTGCCTTGCATATGTCCAGCCTCTGTTCAGTCCTGGGCACCCCCCCAACACACACACACAGACACAAGCACCGTCAAGTGGGGTCCAACAACAAATCAATTATAAAGTCTGCCTAGCCACTACTTCCTGCTTTCTATGAGCCTCTGATTGAGGTCTCTGCTTACGGTTGTGTCTGGTGAAAGGAACCTCTCTCAACCTGAGGCCAAGTGTTGGTTTTAGTAGTAATGTCAGTGGAATGAATATTTAAAGCTCAGTAAAACTGAATTTGGACTTTATTGATCTTCTAACCTTTTTAGGAAATGAAAGGTGTTATCCATATGGAATTGTTCTGGCACTTTCACCCAGGCCATATGACATAAGAACCAAAAATAATGAAATGATAGAAAGCAAAGAGACTGTATATGTGTGAACCCCGTCCAAGGCGCTCCATTGTGATTTTACCACGTGGTTGTTATTGGGCCACACTCAGCATTGCTCAGTGCCTACTCCTGTTTCTGTGCTTAGGGATCACTCCTGTTGGGGCTTGGGGAAAACCCAGCCAGCCACAAGCAAAGCAAGAACCTCACCCACTGTACTATTCCTCCAACCCCACCCTGTTATTTTTTGGGTTACATTTGCTTTAGTTCTTTGCACACACTCACTTTTTTTTTCCTGTTTAGCCACTTAATAATAACTGATAAACATTTGTACCTTTCCCCCTAAATACTATACTCTTGAGAATAAGGATTAAAGTATAATTAAACCTTTAAGAAAAGCCAATACAAAATTGTTATGTTTAAAAAAATCTTAATTTGGCAGCAACACCTGGCAGTGCTCAGGGCTTACTCTGAGCTCACTGCTCAGGGGTTACTCCTAGAAGGCTCAGGAGACCATCTGGGATGCCAGAGATGGAATCTGGGTTGGCCTTGTCCAAGGAAAATGCCCTGCCTGCTGTACTATAGCTCTGACCCCAAACCAAAATTGTTCTTAAGAGTGTTTTCAGCTGGAGTGATAGCACAGCGGGAAGGGCGTTTGCCTTGCATGCAGCTGAACTGGGTTCTATCCCCAGCATCCCATATGGTCCCCGAGCTCCGCCAAGAGTTCCTGAGTGAAGAGCCAGGAGTAACTCCTGAGTGTTGCTGGATGTGACCCCCAAAAAAAAAGAGTGTTTGCAATTAAAAATTAGCCAACTATCAAAGACTCTTAAATATTTCAGGCCCTGACTTTAAGTGTTTCAATGAGCAAACAAAGTAGAACTCCCAAATTGTGACTATGAAAACAAATCCTTTTGCATTTCTCAAATGAAGTTTTTCATTGGAACCATAGAAAGCAGACTAATTGGAGTATTTTTTTAAAAACTTTTGATTGAGAGTCCCTGGCATCTAACTCCAAGCTTTGGTCATTCAAGCAATCTTCTCAGGTCATTCTAGTATGATAGCAAATGAGACCAGACTGTCTAAGCCAGTGGTTACAACAGCTCATCCATGGAACGGACAGGACAGGGGGCAGGATGCAGGGGAAAAGAGGTTGAAGTAGATCTAAACCAGTCTTCCTCCTTGTATAAAGCCTTCATTAGTAAAAAGAAAATCACCCACACAGAGAGTATTAGTTTTATATCTGCAGCAATCCGGAAAATTGACATAGTTTGTGCTCCTAAATAAGAGCAGCATCAATATTTTTCTGTTGAGTCTTTCTTTGTGACAGGCACTAGGCCGAGTGCCCTCCATCCCTGCCCAAGTCTGATGAAAATAAAAGTGTTTCTATTTGTCCTCTTTTTGTGTACATATGAGGCTCTGGATGCTAATGCAATACAATTATCATTGACTTTCTAGATGTGTTCTGTTTCACTTTTTAAAAGAGCTGCTGGTCAGACACATAAAATATTAAAATTGAGTTTACAAGCCACCAAAGTTTAAAAATGCCACTGCAGGGGCACCCTCTTATTGAGACCGACCGCTTCCTGCCACGTGAGGTGGCATTTGTGTTATTTCTGAGGCAAAACCCTGAGTCTTTGAATAATTGCTTGTTCTGGTCTAGAAAATTGCCCACAGTACTGAAACCTGGACAGCTGAGCGAGGATCTGGAGTTCGGGAGTCCGAGTGTATCCATTAAATGTGTCAACTGGACAAGTGCTGAATGAGCATGTGATGCATAGGACTAAATAATGTGTGTTGAGGGATCTGGTGCGGGGTCTGCAGCCCAGTACATGCTGATTAAATGGAATTTATCTCTCAGTCCTCCATCTGGGTAGAGCCCATTTAAGGTTGTAATATGACAGCATTTATCGAGTGTTGCTTTCAAGAAAAGTTCTGAATTTTTCTTGCCTTCCCGGAAGCAGATGTAGACCAACAACTGCGATTCTTTTGAAGCTAGATTAAAGCTGGAGTAAAGAGGAAATGAAAGCACAGGCTTCTATGCTGACTGTGGGGTGGGAGGTGAGAAAAGTGTTGGCGCTGGCACCCCTGCGTGGTGGAAGCAGACACGGGCCTGCTGGCTCTGTTGTAAGGCGCTGGAGGCCATGTCTCTGTGTACTTGAGTATGCGTGCATTTCTCTGGTCATTTAAAGAATTAGAACATGTGAAAACAGGTAGAAAGTAATCTTCAGAAGACACAACGCCCCAAACCTACCAAAACAACTCAAAAAGTAAATATTTAACTTGTAAAAGTTTTCCTGGGTCAGAGAGATCATATAGCTGGTAATGTTTTGGGGACACACGTGGCCAATCTGGGTTTGATCATCCGCACCACATATGGTGCCCTGGGCACCACCAGGAGTGATCCCTGACCACAGAGCCAGTAGTAGGGCCTGGGCACCACCAGGTATCACCTAAAATGTTACTGTGTTTTTTATATGTAGTTTTTAAATAAATTACAAATGCTTCGTAGGGCTGGGTTAGAGAGCACACAGGGCTAGAGCCATACTTGAGCCCCCTGATTTTGATTTTCACACCTCATGACCTCCTCAGGTCCATCCGTTGCAACCCTAGTAGCTCCTGAGAGCCACTTACCTGGGTGGCCGTAGTAAGCCCCCAGCACCTCTGGGCCCAAGTATCTCTGCATTGTCAGGCCCTAGCCTTGAGGGCTTGGACCTGCATAGTGGGCTGAGTATTGTTCAGAGTGGTCCAGCCTCCAAAGGACAGTCTCCCCCAGCACCGCAAAAAATACAACAAAATCCTGAAAGTCATTCTGTTTGCATAAGTAAATGCTTAATAAGTATCATTCAACAAATTCTTATAAGTTGGCAGAAAAGTTTTAGTGGTATAAATTATCTGAATGGCAGTTTGCACTGTATAAATTCAAATGACCCTAAAATAGATGTTCTGACTCAATAGTATTGATGGGAAAAATTCATTAAAACAACATGACATTGTAGTAGTCAGACTGACTAAATTGAGGTAATTCCATCTATGGAGATCTCTTGCTGCTGGTAGGATGTGGAAAAGGTGGCCTCTAGGGGTATTGGTGAAATACCGAGTTATGAAAATGTCTTCAGAGCAGCATCCGGGGTGATATAAGAGATACTTTAGGGCCCAGAAGTCTTACCCTAGTACATACACATACACATGCCCTAGCTCATACACATGAAAACATCACATTTAAATAATGCTTTAAGATGTGCCTGCCACATTGTATTGGAAAAGGAATGAAAACTCCTTTCAAGGAGAATATATTTTGACACAGCATATTCTTGTCATGGAATATTAGTCATTCATGGAAATAATTTGTTTGCTATTTTCCTTGAAGAGACTTCTAGGAAGTATTGAATGGGAGAAGTGGGACTAACTGGTACTTTGTTTTGAATCTTGAAATCAGAAAGGGCCTTTGTGTAAGCACACATACACACCTCTACGTCTGTAGGAAAGATAAGAAGGCATGTATCAGGATGTCAACGTGAGTCACCGTGGTGGGAGAGAAGGGAAAGTGAGGTCACCACAAGAAGACTGGAAGGAGAGCTGGGAGACAGCAGCAAACTAATACTCCTGATACTCTGTGAAGTTACATGTATGAGCACATGGATCATAAAGGCATTAGAAAGACAGGTATATCGGCATCTATGAAGACAGGTATATCAGCATCTATGAATTTGAGCTGGTGGGTATTCTAGACATTTGGTGAAAATGGCGGGGGAGTATTACTATACAGTGAAATAGTTTAGGTTCCTTTTGTTTTGTCTTAGTGTTTTTGGCCACATGTAGCAGTTCTTGGGACTTGCTTCTGGCCCTGTGCTCAGGGATCACTCCTGCTGGGGCTTGGGACCATATGTAGTGCCAGAGATCAAACCTAGGTTGGCCACATGCAAGGCAAGCAGCTTACCAGCTGTACAATCACTCCAGTCCTGAAATACTTTAGTTGTACACAGACACACACAGACACACACAGACACACACACACACACACACACACGTACACACACAGTAAAGAGAAAAGTCTGGGAGGGAAGATTTCGGTCTGTTGTTGGAGGAAAGAAGAGATGAACAGATTGTTCTGAATCCCCAGCTGGTAAATCTGCTATATAATAATTATTTTCTAAGTTAAAAGATGAATTGTGTACTTCCCCCTCTATTATTTCATTCCCATTTTGATAAAAAAAATTCCTTAGATTTCTAAAAATGTAATGATGAGATTCTAAAACTTGGTGAATTAAGAAATTTACCCTCTTTTCTCTACAATGAATGTTAATGAAAAGATGAATTTTTTAATCTTTTCCTTAAGGAAAATGCTGCAAAATAACTATATACAATGTGCATAGTTTTCACAGATAGATATTCTTGGTTTGAGAATCACAGTACAGACTACTATTAGACTTGGAAAAAGTTTATCTGCAAAAAAAAAAAGGTGGTGAAAAAATTTAGCACTTAAAAAATTGAATTGAATTTAATAGCTATAATTCAATGAATTCTATTGGTCACTTGATTACTTGATCACTTGAATCCTGTTATTCATCAATTTGCTCGAGCGGGCACCAGTAACATTTCCATTGGACCCTATCACATGCGATTGTAGCCCAATGGCATCTGGTTGATTCAGGAATATGAAGAGCCTCAAACCGTTCCTTCAGGGTCTTGACGAAGAAGTCTGACCATCTTGTAGGTGGGCGACCACGTGATCTTTTGACATCCTGTGGGATCCAGTCGGTAATGACTCTAGTCCAGTGGTCGTCTCCAAATCGCATTACATGTCCAGCCCATCTGATTTTCGATGCCTTGGCAAAAGAGACAGCATCCCAAATTCTGGAATAGCGACGGAGGTCGGAACTCCAGATTCCTTCTCTCACTTGAGTGAGGCGTGATATTCCAAGCATAGCTCTTTTGATTCCTCTCTGGGAGACCCGAATAGCATTCTCATCCTGCTTTCGTAGGGCCCAGGTCTCTGAGGCATATGTTAATGCAGGGAGAACGGTGGAGTCAAAGAGATGTGCCCGGGGCCACCTGCCACTCGAGGTGTTGCAGGTGTGGCTGCAGTGCCCAGCTGCATTGGCAGGTGGCAGACAGGAGATAGGCTTGTCTACACCCCCAGGGCTCTGACCTGTGGGCCCTGGATGGTGGATGGTCTGACATAGGAAGAACAGTGTGCAGCCACGCAAGAGACTTGGATAATGAAGTAGGCTGGGACAGGTCCTTCCCAGGATCTTTCACATCTGTACAACATAATGATCATTTTAGTTGTAACAAACTGGGGAGGTTGATGGGGAATTAGGAACTATAATGTCACATTAGAAATCACCGCTGAGGCTGGGGAGGCTGGAACTCGGCTCGCCCGGGCCCAGCTGAATATGGGACCCCCAGGAGGGCAGACGGGTTTTGGGAGTGGGCCCGTCACCTCTGGGGGTTCCCGGAAGCAGCCGGATGAGACTCGCCATTCACACTGGCCACCATTTTCGCTGTCCGGACGCTGGGAAACTGCCTCACGACCAGATTAACAGAGCAAAACCAGTTCGAGCCCAAGTAGGCAGCTCCCAGAAGCGGGAATCACTGGGAATTCGTCAGATGGAGTCAGGGTTCGGCCATTCCCCTCTCCATTTTGTCGAGCCTGGTGGCCCCACCCAGGAGCTGCCCGGGGCCATCAGCCACAGCATGAAGAGGCTCAAAAGCGGCTGGGGAGGCTGGAACCTCGGCTCGCCCGGGCCCAGCTGAATATGGGACCCCCAGGAGGGCAGACGGGTTTTGGGAGTGGGCCCGTCACCTCTGGGGGTTCCCGGAAGCAGCCGGATGAGACTCGCCATTCACACTGGCCACCATTTTCGCTGTCCGGACGCTGGGAAACTGCCTCACGACCAGATTAACAGAGCAAAACCAGTTCGAGCCCAAGTAGGCAGCTCCCAGAAGCAGGAATCACTGGGAATTCGTCAGATGGAGTCAGGGTTCGGCCATTCCCCTCTCCATTTTGTCGAGCCTGGTGGCCCCACCCAGGAGCTGCCCGGGGCCATCAGCCACATCAGGAAGAGGCTCAAAAGCGGCTGGGGGAGGCTGGAACTCGGCTCGCCCGGGCCCAGCTGAATATGAGACCCCCAGGAGGGCAGACGGGTTTTGGGGAGTGGGCCCGTCACCTCTGGGGGTCCCGGAAGCAGCCGGATGAGACTCGCCCATCACACTAGCCACCATTTTCGCTGTCCGGACGCTGGGAAACTGCCTCACGACCAGATTAACAAAAGCAAAACCAGTTCCGAGCCCAGGTAGGCGGCTCCCAGAAGCGGGAATCACTGGGAATTCGTCAGATGGAGTCAGGGTTCGGCCATTCCCCTCTCCATTTTGTCGAGCCTGGTGGCCCCGCCCAGGAGCTGCCCGCGGCCAGCATGCAGAGCTTCACAAGTGACTGGGGAGACTGGAACTGGGCTCGCGCCGGCCCAGCTGATGATGGGATCCCGAGGAGGGCAGATGGGTTTTTGGGTGTTGGCCCATCGCCTCTGGGGGGTCCCGGAAGCAGCCGGATGAAACTCGCCCATCACACTAGCCACCATTTTCACTGTCCGGACGCTGGGAAACTGCCTCACGACCAGATCAACAGAGCAAAACCAGTTTGAGCCCAGGTAGGCGGCTCCCAGAAGCGGGAATCACTGGGAATTCGCCAGATGGAGTCAGGGTTCAGCCATTCCCCTCTCCATTTTGTCGAGCCTGGTGGCCCCGCCCAGGAGCTGCCCGCGGGCCAGCATGCAGAGCTTCACAAGCGGCTGGGGAGACTGGAACTGGGCTCGCGCCAAGCCCAGCTGACGATGGGATCCCGAGGAGGGCAGATGGGTTTTGGGTGTTGGCCCATCGCCTCTGGGGGTCCCGGAAGCAGCCGATGAAACTCGCCCATCACACTAGCCACCATTTTCGCTGTCCGACGCTGGGAAACTGCCTCATGACCAGATCAACAGAGCAAAACCAGTTTGAGTCCAGGTAGCACGGCCGCTATGCCGCGCAGTCCACTAAAAATAGTGAAACAGTAATGTCTTTTAATGCACTGTATTCCACGAAGAGCAGGAATGTTTGGTGGGAGGGAGATATAAAGAGGAAAGAAATGACCTACAGAATCTGCCAAGTAGTTGAGATGCGGGATGGGGGAGGGAGGTGGGGACATTGGTGATGGGAGATGGGTTTGGGTGGAGGGATGCGTGTTGGAACACTGTAGAACCAAAACTCTACATGAGCATCTTTCAATTGTATGTCTAAAATGGTGTAATAATATTTGGGGGGAAAATAATAAAATTAAATTAAAAAAAAAAAAAAAAAAAAAAAAAAAACAAAGAGATGTGCCCGGAGCCGGAGGTTCTTTGTACTTTTAGCTATTTCTTTGATGCCTTTGAAGGCATTCCATGCCGCTCTCTTCCTCCTGCGCAGCTCAGGTTTTAGGTCAATTATCATGTTGACTTCTCGACCTAGGTACACATAACTGCTGTATTCATAGATGTCTGTTCCATTGAGAGTGAATGGGGCCTCTGGAACTAGTTCATTTTTCATGAACATAGTTTTGCTGAGATTCAGCTGTAGATCTATCTTTCCACATTCTTGGTCGAAGTTAGCCAGCATTTGTGCCGCTTGGCTAATGTTTGGTGTTGTTAGAACGATGTCATCAGCGAAGTGAAGGTGGTTCAACCATCGATCTTCACTCCCATTCCTTCCCATTCTAATTGTCGCATGATGTTCTCAAGGGTGGTGCTGAAGAGTTTCAGTGAAATGGTATCACCTTGTCCAACCCCCTCTTTTGACATTAATGATCACTTCCTTGTAGAATGGTGAGATCCTGGTGGTGAATCTGTAATACAGCTCATGAAGGATCTTGATGTATTGGGTTTGAATGCCCTGTTTGGCTAGGACTTCGATGACTGCTTCAGTCTCCACAGAATCAAAGGCTTTCTTTAAATCAATGAATGTGAGACAGAGCGGCATCTTGTACTCCCTACAAACCTCAATGAGCTTGGTTACCGTGTGGATATGGTTGATTGTGCTGAATCCTTTCCGGAAGCCAGCTTGCTTTCATGGTTGTCCTTCATCTAGTGTTCTGCCAATTCTGTTCAGGATGACTTGAGTGAACAGCTTATAGATGACAGACAACAGGCAGATGGGGTGATAGTTGCCAATGTCGTGAATGTCTCCCTTCTTGAACAGTAGAACTGTCCTGCTGGTTTTCCATTGGGAGGGCACTTTGCATTCGGACAGGTAGCGTGTGAAGAGCCGAGCTAGTGTAATGATGAGTACTGATGGCAGATTGTTCAGGTGTTCGGGTCTGACTTTGTTTGGGCCTGGTGCTGTTCCCTTCTTAACTGACAAAATGGCATGTCGGATTTCAGAAGGGAGAATGTTGGGAATGACATGTCCATCTTCTGGAATTTGGTATGTGGGCAGGTGGACGTGGCTATCAAAGAGATCTGACTAGAAGTCCTAGATAATCTTCTCCATTGCCTTTCTGGAAGATGTGATAGATCCATCAGGGCGTTGGAGGGCAGTTATCTTGGTCTTATAGTTGGCGAAGGACAGGCGGGCAGTGCGAATGCTTTTCTCTGCTTCTGCTGCATCTTCCAGTATTTCTGCTCTTCTGTCTTTGAGGTCTTCTTTTATTGCTTCTCTGCACCGCTTTGCAAGCTTGGACATTAGCATTTGGTCGCCTGAGGCTCGCGCCTTGCCACGTTGGCAAAATGAGCTCGAGAGTTTCTGAAGACGGGGCGTCCTTTTGTGTCTTTCTCTCTCTCAGCATTCTTCGCACAATCATGGAGGTGCTGAACCAGTCAGTTGTATTCTTCATCAATGTCATCAATGATGGTGTCTTCCCATGTTGCTGCAATGGTGCCAAAGAGTTCCCAGTTGGTGGTCGTTCTGGAAGTTCTCTTCTTAAACTTTGCAGCCTTTTCTCCCCATTGCGTGAAGTAGAATTTTGCACGAAGGAGACGGTGGTTCGATCCTGTTTGGAATTTGGGGATGACAGCAACATCGGTCAGACAAAACCTTCGATGTCGATTGAAGATGATGTGGTCAATTTCATTGTGAAACTTTCCACCAGGAGATTCCCTTGTCCAACGTTTTGCTTCAGCCTTCTGGAACTGTGAGTTCCCATGAATGTTCTTGGTGGACATGATGAACTCAGATAGTCTCTCACCCTGTTTTTTTCCACTCTAGGCTATGGGTCCCGATGTGGAGTTCTTCAGCCGATCTTCTCGGTCCTATCTTGGCATTAAAATCGCCGACTATGATCTTGTAGAAGGTGTGATCTTTTTTATAGAAATCCTCCAGTTCCAAGTAGAATTTCTCAATTTCATCTTCTTGTATGTGGATGTTGGTGCATAGACAATGAAGATAGAAATTGCTGGCAGTGGGCCACATCTCTTCAAGTGTAATTGTCCTATTGGTTTGTTAGGCATTCAAATGAATCAGTGTTGATGGCCATGTTTGTGTTGACAAGGACACCAACACCACTGACACTTGTTTCGTTGCATGTTCCAAGGAACAATTCTTCTCTGGTGTCAAATACATGTGATGCGACTGACGCCTCCTCATCTCAGTCAGACCAATGATGTCAAACTTGATCTTTTGTGCTTGCACCATCAGATCCCCGATATCTGCTTCTGATGCCAGCATACATGCATTGAAAGTACAGACAGTCATTTTATTCCTTCTTCGTTTTGGCAGCCTAGGTTGGCCGTTAGATTTTATCAGGCACTGCTGCCATATTAAGGGCTCTTTCTGGGTCAGGAAAATAAACATTTTTGTTACTGGTTTTGGCATATTGAACACCCATCAGACAGCTTGCCAGGCTCTGCCAAGCAGGCACTATACTCTCATTACCTTGTGGGGCTCTCTCAGAGGGGTGGGTAGAATATTAATGGCAATTTAGAGTAAATCGGCGCAGCCGCATAGCGCCGCGCACAACAGGGAAAGCTGGTATCTGCTCTGCCAGGTGTATCTGAGTCTGTGGCTCAAGCATTCCTGGGCTTGAAATACTCTCCTCTGAAAGGCGGGTCCCTGCAGGGTGGGTCCTTGTAGGCTGGGTTTCTGACAAGCAGGGCTGGAGACTGGCTTAATCTCTTGGGTGGGGATCTTATGAGCTGCGGAGTGTGGATGGTGAAGGTCGCTGCCAGCAAGGTGTTGGGGGTTCTATTTGTAAGAGAGAATTCTATTGGTAAGAGAATTAATGTATTATAAAATTTAATCTCTTACTGTAGAAAAGGTAATTCAGGAGGTAGATGATGCCAGCAATATTGAGTGTTCTTAACTGACTATGTTTATGCTTCATAGAAATAGCAAAGAATTGTTTTAATTCCTTAAAACCAGTGTACACAGTGGTGAAGGGCCTTGGCTGCTTTGTTGGTAGATGAGGTACAGTAACTTTGTACATTAATATTGTACTCTATACTTCAATGCTATTTAAAGTACATTAGGAGTGATAGCCCAGCGGGTAGGGCATTTGCCTTGCACGTGGACGGCCTGTGCCGCCCGGGTTCGATCCCCGGCATCCCATATGGTCCCCGAGCACTGCCAGTAGTAATTCCTGAGTGCAGAGCCAGGAGTAACCCCTGGGCATTGCCGGGTGTGACCTAAAAAGAAAAAAAAAAACATAAAGCACACTACCTATACTATCACTGAAACGACTTAATCCAACTTACAAGAAACAGAAACTTCATCTAAAAAGTTTAAGGGTCTGGGGAGTGCTTTCCCTGAGCTTGCACCGCTTCCCCACCCCAGAATAAGGGTGTTTCTAGACTGGCACTTGTCAGTCATTGTTCACAGATTCAGCTCAATTTAGAGTCCACTTCAGCACGAAACACAGACTAAAGCTGGAAGGCTAAAGTGAGCCATTCACATCACATAGATAAAACAACTGTGATGAGACTTGGCATTTAAAACCAGTGATTGTGTCGTTGTGTGGACACTCACAGTGTCATCTGGATGGCTGAAAATAGTTCCAGGACATATCACTCTCAGTCCCTGGTACAGGGTGTTTTCTCTCTGTACGAAGAAGAAAAGGACGCATAGAATTCAGGATAATGACTCTCAGATAAACTGCAAGAGAAGGGAATAATTGATCTATGCATTCGGCCTGCAAATTCAAATGGCTACTCCCTCCTCTGTGCTGATTCTGCCTGAGAAACACCTCTTTCATCCAGTATTGTCAAGGAATCTCCCCTACCCCCCCCACCTCCATGGAATGAATGAAATTTTAAAATACAGAACTATATCCGTTTCAGTATAAATCACAGGAGAATTCATTGCTACCTGCTTAAAAAAATAATGCACCCCTTTGCTTTACAAGAGCACTGCAGAAGACTGATTTTCCTCAGGAGCAGGTTATCGTCCCTGTGAGATTGTTGCCCACCACGTGGTCTGGGGAAGGGATACGTCCAGCCCTGTGTGAGCTGCACCAGAGACTCTTCTGCACTCTGGGACCTTCACTCTCTTCGGCTCTCTGCTTTCTGGCTTGTGTCTAGATAATGTCACAGTGAATCTGGCTATCCCAATAAAGACTAATTCCCAAAACACCACAAAAATTGCATAAAAATGAGTGTTAGGATATTCCTGGGTAGGATTCTTGGCTGGCAGTCCTGTGATGATTTTTTAAACTGAGAATCAAAAAAAATAAAAACATAAAACTTGAATGACTCTTGCCTTCTGCGTCCTGGATACTGAAATATTTCCTGCCTATCGCTAATCTTCCATTTAATCACAATAGTAACAAAAACCAGGATGTAACTGAGAGTATTGCAAGCCATTTTCTTATTAGCAACTTATTGTAAGTGCTTTGGGCTCACGGACTCCTAGGTTGAGTATTTGTTCTCTTTCTGGTGGATTTTTCCCCACAGGCGGGAGATAGAACATGTGATTTGTATCCATCTCTAAAAGTTGTTCTTATGTGCACGTGGCAGGGAATGGCAGGGATCCTATCTCCGGGATCCATTGTTCATGTCACAGATTGATGGTCTTGGATGATGAGGGATGTCATTTAAATACCATCTGTACCACTTACCAGCAGATGGGTAGATGACAAAACTGCCAGATGAGCAGCATGCATTCCTGAAAGGAAAAAGAAATCAAAGTTTGTTCTATGGAAAAGTAAAAGCGTACTACTATTATTTCAAATTTGTACAAACTATGTTCATTGGATTTATGGAAGTCACATTGGTTTCCATAATTCCAGTGAACATAGTTTGTCTAATAGAGTCTTTAGAAGACGTTTTGTTTCATAATTTTTTAATCTTAGAAATACACGTGTGGATCTCAGGATGCACTTGAAAAGTCAGCAGCCCTTGCCATAATCCAGACTTTAGAGCGTTCGACTGGGCACCTCTTCCTCCTCCCTGTGATAATTCCGTTGTGGTCTGTGGACATGGAGCTCCTTTTGTGCCAACCAGACCTGGCTCAGGAATGCCTGTGCCCTGAGAGGCTGCTCAGCCAAGCTGTCACCTCTCAGAGCTCTGTGCTGACAGCTACTCTTTCCTGCTGGTGTCTAAGCCCTTCAGAGTTTTGAAAATGGTCCCTGTTCCAGAAGTGAATTTGTGACCAGGTTTCCAATGTACCCAGAGTTGCTAATAAATTTTTCTTGTTTGTGTCTTTGAGAAGGCACTAATGCGTGATGCAGAGCCTACGCTTTTTCTTTGGCTTTCACATTTTGTTTGCATTTTGCCTATTTATTAGCTGAGGAGAGTTTGGGTCCCACTCCCAAATAAACTCAAATGATGCTCAGGGGCTATTCCTGGCTCTATACCTAGGGAGTGACCTCAGGAGTGCTTTGGGGACCCTCCGTGGTGCCAAGGCTTGAACCAGAATTTGCTGCATATAAGGAAATCACTTATATGATTTCCTTATCTATCTCTCTCACCCTATTGTCTTAAAGGCCTTAAACCAGGCTCTGTTGTGGCATTTCCTTTACATTAGTCACAGGCTAAAATCATTTATGAAATATCAGACTATAGAAGTTATATCACTTGAGTAGGAATTCGAATTCAGACCTCCGTCGACTATCGAGAGTCAGGGACGCTGTCTTGTTTGCCAAGGCATCAATAATCAGATGGGCTGGACATGTAATGCATCTTGGAGACGACCACTGGACTAGAGCCCGTACCAATGGATCTCACTGGACATCAAAAGATCACGTGGCCGCCCACCTACAAGATGGTTAGATTTCTTCGTCAAGACCCTGAACGAATGGTTTGAGGCTCTTCGTATTCCTGGAGCAAGCAGATGCCATTGGGCTACACTGGCATATGACAGGGACAAATGGAAATATTGCTGGCCCCCCCACTTGAGCAAATTGACGAATAATGGGATGTCAAGTGAACAAGTGATCAAGTAGTTGTATCCAAACACAAACAGCAGGGCCAGTGTACCTCTGAGATGGTCCAAACAACTGGACATCACAGAGAAAAAGATGAAGAGAACCCAGAGCACAATATCAATCCTGCAGCCAGTCAATCTGCGATGAAACTTTAGAAATCAAAATAGTGAGTGAACAGGCCCAAGTCTAGGTGGACCCTGTTTTAGCTTCTTTAGAACCAGGTACATTCAAAACGTGTCTGTAGAAGTGTATGACAGTAACTTTCTTTCCAAAGCCAGAGGCAGTAAAAATAACCTTTCTTTTTTCTTTTTCTTTTAGAACAAGCTTGCCCTCCCGATGTTTTCCAGAAATGACTTCAGTATCTGGAGCATCCTCAGAAAATGCATTGGAATGGTAAGTTTACTGTGGGTCTTACTAATAGTGTTAAGCAAACTCATGTTTCAGTACAATTCTGTGGAAGGGAACCTTCATCTTTGTCGGAAAGGAATTCACAGTGATAGGTAATGGAAACTTTGAAGAATCAGAAATTGGGTAAAGTCTTTTCCTGGTGGCATTTGAATGACCTTTTATGCCTTTTAATATGACTGTAGTGTTGCTCTTCATTGTCAGAAAAATGGAGAGATAGTCCTCTGTCTTGTCTTGCTGAATTCATATTTCCCTGTAGAATTACCCACGAATTCTCTCAGGAATAATAGGCTCCCAGTTGCATTGATATCATTTCCCTGCACGTCTATGCACAGAGTGAGTTTGTGTCTACTGGCTTTGTAAGTAGTATATTAAATACTTGAAATGTGCCTCTGCGTTGTGCAGGCAGATCTATTTTGAGGGGGAGATGTGGCAGATGGCACAACTTACTATTTTAGTCTTTGAGATCCTATAAAATAGACTATGTCGTCATTTAGACTAAAATCAGAATAGAAGTGTTTTGTCCTTCTAGTATGACTTTTGACTGGAATGATGAAAAATGTCAAATATGTGTTTTCTGAGCTCCCATAGAATCTTCTTAGTTGTTATCTTATTAAATTTTGTGTGTAATTTGGGTGTATTTGCCTTGCACTCATGAGTATAATCACTTTCTGTAAACATCTCATTCTGATTCTTGAAATCATTCCAACTGGTGATATGCCCACTTTATCATGGTTCCAATATCCCTATTCCTCTTCCAGAGGCAACATAATGTGTGATTTCCTGAATCTAATTTCCAAGGAATCGATTCCAAAAGAATTCATTTTAAACAAATACTCAACTAAACTCTTGAGTCTGATAACGTGGTATTTCCTGTAAATTAGGAGACTAATTTGTATCTTAAAAGCATAGAGAGAGATGAATAAGATAATCTTTGTAAAATATAGATATCCCCGTCTTAACACTATGCTGGCTTTTTTTTATTTTGCTTTGTTGGTTCACACTCAGTGATGGCTAAGGGTTACTTCTGGCTCTGCACTCAGGAATTACCCCTGGCAGTGCTCAGGGGACCATATATGGGATGCCAGGGATCGAACCCAGGTTGGCCGCATGCAAGACAAATGCCCTACTTGCTGGACTATCACTACGGCCCCAATGCTGGGTATTATTAGCAGTTGATCACAAACTGATAATCAGAAGTTCCTGGATTCTTGGTTTTTTGTTTGTTTCTTTTTGGTCCACTCTTGGCACTTGACTCTGTACTCAGGAGTTACTCCTGGCAGTGCTCAGGGGAGGGTTCGTGGAATGCTGGGAATTGAACTTGAATCATCTGTATACAAAGGAAGAACTTTACCTACTGTACTATCTTGCCCCAGAATTCAGACCCAGCATTCTAATCCTATTTCAATTCCATTAAAATTGAATTGGACAAACCAAATGTAAATATTCTTTTTTATGTTTGTTTTTTTTTTTTTTGGGGTCACACCCAGCAATGCTCAGGGGTTACTCCTGGCTCTTTGCTCAGGAATTACTCCCTGGCGGTGCTCGGGGGACCATATGGGATGCCGGGATCGAGGTTGGCCTGTGCAAGGCAAACACCCTACTCACTGGACTGTCGCCCCAGCCCCAAATGTAAATATTCTTAAGTTAATTACATATTCAATATCTTTGGCCTGAAATTTTCAGAACAAAAAATAATACTGTATAGAGTCAGTACTTTCAGACCCTTAGTGAACATCTCTGCCATCGTGTCCCAGTATGCAAATATATACGTATGTGTGTATAATAAAAGCCAGTTGCAATCCTTTCCTGGCAGGGGAGACACCGTGATCGCGAGGGTGGTGTTCCCAGGGCCAGGCTCATCCATTGCTTTTCTGGATGTGCTGACCCCTGTCATTTCTGAGGAATGTGGAGAACCGAATAATTTATCATAGTGGGCGACTGTGTTTGCATTCTCCCTGAAAAATAAAAAGTCCCACTGAAGTGTACTCATCTTTATAACAAGTGATAGAAAAAGGGTTTTTGAATTATTTGATTTCATAACCTGCTAATGAATGAAATTCACAATTACTATAAAACTGGCGCCATCTGTCTGAATCCACAGAGTTTGTATAAAAATTTCAGATGTTTTGTCTTTTGCCCATCGTGGAAAGTAGTTTTCAGTGTATCTCTTCCTAGAATCTCTCCTACCATCTCCTCTATCACTGGGTATCACATTTAAGGGTGGTGTCATTAGCTCAGACTAGTGATCTGGTTTGTGTCTAAAGCAAGCATTTCCATCTGAAAGAAGACAGATCTGTTCTTTGAAAACATGGAAAATAAGAAAATAATGTTGTTGTATCTATATTACTTTGGAAGGTACTCTTCTCTAGAAGATTTTTTTTTACTTTTATTTTTAGGTGGAAACTTTTTGTAAATAAATACTTAAGTCGAGGGCCAGGAGCAATAGCCCAGCGGGTAGGGCGTTTGCCTTGCACGCGCCCGCCTGTGCCAGCCCAGGTTCGATCCCCAACATCCCATATGGTCCCCCGCGCACTCCCAGGAGTAATTCCTGAGTGCAGAGCCAGGAAGTAACCCCTGAGCATCGCCGGGTGTGACCCCAAAAAAAAAAAAAAAATACTTAAGTCGAATCATAAACAAAGTAGGACAAATAAAAGCAGAGTTGTTTGGGTTGCAAGAGCCCCATAGGATGCTGTTAGGCTTCCGTCTATAGAACATGCTGCATAGAGTCACGTGATGCTTCTGTCTATAGAACATGCTGCACAGAGTCACGTGGCGCTTCCGTCTATAGAACATGCTACACAGAGTCCCGGAGACGGAGCTGCAGGGAAGTGGCGTGTGTGCACGTGTGCTGTCAGCTTGTGTAAGAAGCAAACGTTGTAGAGAAATAGACGCTAATGAGAGTTGAGAGAAAATTATCAAAGCACTTAGAGCGTGTTCTTTGTGCACTGTTGGGCCTCCGGCATCATCTGCAGAGAAAAATAAAGCATAAGCACGGGGATGTGAAGTATCTGCATCTCGAGAGAAATGCTGACAGTGCGAGGATAAACATTTTAAAATAAGTTTTAGAGACGGCTTCGCCATTGTCTACCTCCTTTTACTTCCCAAAAGAAAATAAATCAGGGCCGAAGCCACAGTCCAGCGGGTAGGTTGTTTGCCTTGCACGTAGTCAACCCAAGTTTGATTCCTTGAAACCCATATGGTCCCCCACGCACTACCATGAGTAATTCCTGAGTGCAGAGCCAGGAATAACCCCTGAGCATGGCTGGATGTGACCTAACAGAGCAAAAAAAAAAAGAAAGAAAGAAAAAGAAAAGGAAAGAAAACAAATCAAAACTTATTAGTATCCATGGGTTTTATGGTACCTAACTTCAAAATAATAACATTTTTTAAATCTCTGTACTGTTGTGATTACGTTTCAGTTAACGATTCGTACTTCTCAGGCTGGAGACATATTACAGTGGTTATGGCCCCTGCCTTGCATTCGATCAACCCAGGTTCAGTCCCCTACATCCCATGTGGCCACCAGGCCCTGCAAAGGGGTGATCCCTGAGTAGATCCATACAGAGAGCAGAGGTAAGCCCTAAGCACCTCTGGCTAGGGCCCAGAAGCAAAAAAGTAAACAAAACAATTCATGATTCACTTAAAGTCTTTTTCTATAGGCAAATCTTAGCTGTGAAAGCCATACACAAACTCTTCTGCTAGCTCTTCTCTTACCTTAATAGTTCTTTTTTTTCCTGTTTGTTTTGGGTGATTTTTGGTTTATTCCATAGCTTATGTCCTAAAACTAGGGGAAATTTATGTTGATTCACAGCTTTTCCTGATGTCGCTGGACTTCTGGAACCCGCCAGATCAGTTTGGAGAGATTATCCTGTCACTGGCAGCTTCCCCTCTGGGAAAGCCGGGCTCCAGCTGCCCTCATGTGACATAGAATTTTCTGATTAAAGTAAGATTTCTCAGGGGCCAGAGCGATAGCCCAGTGGGTAGGGCGTTTGCCTTGCTCACGGCCAGCCAGTGCCGGCCCGGGTTCGATCCCGGCATCCCATAGGGTCCCCGAGCACCGCCAGGAGTAATTCCTGAGTGCAGAGCCAGGAGAAACCCCTGAGCATTGCCGGGTGTGACCCAAAAATTAAAAAAAAAAGTAAGATTACTCAATACATGACATTTACCACCTCCTAACAGGGAGGTCTAGGTCAGAAGGTACCAGACTTATTTGATACGCCACCAGTTTTCCAGAAAATACTTAGCCCCTCTCCCTCACTGAGAAATCCTTTCTTAAGAATCAAGCAGAAACCATGTCCCCTCACTTTCACATTCCACATGAGGCTGCGGCCCCCTCGGCCACCCCAGCCCCCTTGGGTGCAGTATTCGTGGTCTTCATCAGGCAGGACACTGTTCAGTATTTGCCATCCTGCGTCTCAGCGCTCAGCCAGTCCCTGCACCCAGCCTCTACTTCTGCACATTCACGGCTTGTTTTAAGTGTCTGTAGCAACAATGCAGAGATGGATTTCTAAACTAATAGCACCTTTCTTCTGTTCTTCCAGTCTTTTTTTAGACAAGATTATGTGACATAATGTTAGATTATGCTACGTGAAATGTATATTTTACATAACTGAAATTCAATCCAAATCTCTGGTTGAAGTGATTGTGGAACAGATTCCCAGCTTAAAATGTAAAACTGATATTGGTTAATACCTTGAAAGTTTTGTTCTTTATTTCCTTATTCCATTATCCTTCTATGAAGGATTTAAATCTCATAATCCCATTTTGTTCCTTCCCCTGCTTTCCCCCTTTCTTTTCTTCTATTTTTTGAGTCTTTCTGAACAAAACTACCCGAAAAGCTAAGTCATGGGTGTTGATACATTGGAAACCAGGGTCAACATAAGGCAAATGAGACACTGGTGCAAAAGTCTGAGTAAGCTTTCATCCACGGAGCAAGTCGTGGCCCCGTGTTTGCTAAGTATGCTAGTATCATAGGCAGTTAGTTCCGAATTATTGTAGCAGTTTGACATATTATAAATATTACCTTCTTATGGTGAAAATATTAGATCATTCTCTTAAAGGTATTCTACCAAAGGTGTGGTATTTTGTTTCTTTGGATGTCAAACATCATAGACTAGAGTACCATCGTTCTGTTAAGTGAACTGTTGTTTAAGGGCTGAAATATTTGCAGCTCTTTGGTCCTTTTGACTCATATTTATATTTCATGTAGGATGCAGAAATGCGCCCTAACCTAAGATCTTTTATTGCTTTGTCACACTTGCACCTGTCCCTCCACCAATGCCAATTTCCCACCACCAATGTCCCCCTCCCCCGAGCCTCCCCCTCTTTTCTCTCACACCTTATGGTTTGCAATACATACATTTAAAGGTTATCGTGTATATCCCTTTGCCTACGTTCAATGCTCAGTTCTAGACTAGTATTACCATTTCCAACAATTATTGGTACATTGTTCCTTTATCTTTCTTACCTAATCTCTGACTCCCACACATTTGTGGTAGATTCCACCCACTGACTAGACCTCCTGATCCATGTTTTGCCTGACCTTGGATACTGGTAACATACTACATTTTTTATATCCCACAAATAAATTCAGTTATTCTATATCTGTCCTTTTCCCTTTGGCTAATTTTACTCAGCATGATCCTCTTCATGTCCATACATTTATAGGCAACTTTCATAACTTGGTTTTTCCTAACAGCTGCATAGTATTCCACTGTGTAGATATACCACAGTTGGGTTTTTTTTTTAATCTAGTCATCTGTTCTTGGGCACTCTGGTTGTTTCCAGATTCTGGCTATTGTGAATAGTGCTGCTATTAACATAGAAGTGTAGATGATGTTTCTGCTGTGTGTTCTTGGCCTCCCAGGGTATATTCCCAAGAGTGGTATGGCTGGGTCAAATGGAAGCTCAATTTCTAGTTTTTGGAGGACTGTCCATGTTGTTTTTAAATGGAAATTTTAACTCTATGTTATATAATAAGAATTTAATGCTGAAACTCTTAACATTAAGCTACTCTATAAAATATCAGTACATAGGTGATCAAGCAATAAAATGTATGGAAAATAACATAAAGGCAAAATATTAGTAAATGGTATTTTTCAATTAATGAATTTCTAAAAATAAACACCTATTGCCAGAATGAGACAAAATTTTTAGTGGCTATTATGTTTTTATATTTTAATATTTTAATGTTCAAGAATTCTCATTAGTGGCAGATGGAAATAGGAGTTTTTTATTTTTTAAATATCCTGCAATATTTAATTCTTTGACCCTTTTCCAACTATGTGTCAAAATCAGATAACATATAAAAAATGTTCCTGGCTTTTGGGCCACAATCAGAGATGTTCAGGGGTTATTCCTGGCTGTGTACTCCGAAGCTATTCTTGGTGGTGATCGGGGGACTCTTCGGAATGCTGGGGATAAAACCTGGGTTGACCATATGAAGGCAAGAGCCCTGCTCACTATACTATCACTCTTGCCCCAGTATCAAAAAATGTGCTGAACTATTAGCAACTCAAATACAACATCCTTTAATCTTATTGGAAACAAAGTTTGGAAAGCTAACTTGTAAAGGTCTTGTTACTTTCCATTGAGGTCACAGTTGTCCCAGGAGCGGTGCCAGAGAAAGTTTCTCTGAACTTTTGACTTCAGTTCATAGAATGCATCCTCTTATTCAAACAAATATCCCTAGCAGCATCAAGAAGAGGTTGAGAAATGTGAAGTTGTTTTGTTTTTACTGAAATATATCTTTGCCAGTATAATATTTTTGGTAAAATGCTTTCATCTGATTTGAATAAAATTAAATTAAGGAAAATGAAAAATTCCTCTTTGAAAGTGCAGATTTGACTACGTCATTTGTTGTGGACTGTCCACCACAGATGCCTTGGACAGATGCACCCAAAGAGTGTGATGTTATTTTGGACTCAGATAAAGATGTTAGCATATGTCGCTGTCCCATTCTTAAATCCTAAATCTCAGTTAACTAAAGATCGATTTGGAGCTCTGTCAAATCTGGCACATTCTAAATACAGAGAATAGAGGTAGCAAAAGAAGTTGGACAAGATGTAGCTTCACCTTCCTCTTGCTCTAGAGAGATGTTGAATCCGTATTTGAACACTTAAATGGCCATTCTAATATTAAGTCCATTATTGATATATTAATGTTTCTGGTATTTCTGCTATTGACTATTAGTATTGTTAATAATTCTAACATGAAATTAGACTATGACTCATGTCCTTAGGACTCAGGTGCCTGATGGCCGATTAGCAGTCCCTTGGTTAAGAAAGAGAGTGTGGCCTTTGCTTAAAGAAGGAACATGGACTCACACTGCCTCCCAGTTCTGAAAATTTCTGGCTGTCAGATACGAAGAATAGGCAAGGGGTATCATGTTGTTGTTTCTTTTTCTTCATAGATTTGTCTTTTTCTTCCTGTTTGTACCTCGGGTTATTCCCAGGTGTCCATAGTGTGGTTCGGTTTACATGCAGGCATCCCTTTCCTGCTCCATAGTATCTTTGTTTGGACTGTCTTTTACTCACAGCCCCTGCCACGGTATGGAGAACCGAAGACTGGGTAAACAACAGAGAGGGTGAGGCCAGCAACCCTTAAGATTGCTCAGCCAGAGTGGTCCCAGGAAAGCTGCTATAGTCCGATTATAGTGACTGTGCTTCAGGCACAGTCACTGGTGTCCAGATGGCAGGAAACTCAATGCAGTAGGTGATTGATGGTGGAGAGAAGCAGGACTGGGTGGCCTTTGGCCTTTCCAAGATCCTTAAAATGTTAGTTTGAATTTATCTGCTTGGTGACCCTAGGTGGTAAGTTGTCATGGAGAAAGGATCCAGCGCTAACATCACCTTGCAAAAGACACTTTTGGAAACCAGGGCCTGGAATCTTTGTGAGTGCCTACGTCACACATTGCATGAGGAGCCCACCCTAGTCTGGCTGCCAGAGCAGAAGAGGGGACTGACTTAGCACAAGACCTCAGCGGGGAACCCCAGTCCTAAATATTCGGACATTTGCATGTGCTGCTAGACTTCACATGTATAATACTTTCCACCTCATCTGAAGTCAAATCTGGCCCAGTCTTCAGTTATTTATATTGTGTGCAGGTTTGACGTAGCCACCTTTCTTCCTCAGCTTGTCAGCTGATCAGCAGTTGCAATTAAGAGCTTCTTCAGTTTCATCATTGGTTGCTATTCATTTGCATGGATAAATTTAAACATTTTATTTTCAGCCGGGTCACAAGGTAGAATTGCCTGCATAAATATTTAATTTTTTCCAGCTGACTGAATCTCTCAGTGATAAAAGTGTTGTAGCTAATGTTTCTTCCTGAAACTTGACCTTCGCCATGTGCGCTGTTGCTTTTCCCATTTCTGGATATACACATCACTAATTAGTTGTGTACAGTATCCAGAGACGGGAATACCAAGCTTCGTGGCATTAGAAGTAAAAATACTATCTTAGTTTCTTATAGGGAATGATGTGCAGTTTGTATGTGGAAGTTTTTTTTTTTACATATCTAGGGATATTATAGCTTTTACTACTTAAACTAATTCTAAGAGTACCTTAAAAATAATTGTAGACAGACATGGGGCAGAGCTGCTACTTGCTCTCCTTGTGCCCAGCCACTCACGAGGTGCCCAGGAGGGATGGCGGGTTCTAGCCCTGGCCCGCCACCCCAGCAAAGCCTTGCAACAAGCCAGACGAGCCCCCACTCCATGAGGACCTCCATTTTCCACATCTGGACTTCTCTCTCATCAGAACTCCACCCAGCAGACCAGCCTATCGTGGCCGCACGGTTCATCAATAAATGCTGGACTTAGAGATGACTACAAGAGTATGTATGCTACCTGCACGGCAGAGCCTGGCAAGCTACCCGTGTTGTATTTGATATGCCAAATACCAGTAACAATTATGGACCTCATTCCGGAATGGATTGAGGCTCTTTATGTTCCTGGAGCAAGCAGATGCCTTGGGCTCTACTAGCATGAGACAGGACATATGGAGATGTTACGGGGCCCGCTCGAGCAAATCGATGATGAACGGGAAGACAGTGATAGAGGCAATAAAATTGAAAGTTGTGGGGCTATAGAGATGTACAGTGGGTCGAGCACTTGAACGTGGCTGACTCGGTTCAGTCCCTGGCACTGAATTTGGTCCCTTGGCGCCACTGGGAATAATCTCTCAGTACAGAGCCAGGATTAATCCCTGAGCACCACCAGGTGTGGCCCCACACCAAATCCTAAAATAATTCAATTGCTAGTTTTTTTTTTTTTTTTTTTTTTTTTGCTTTTTGGGTCACACCTGGCGATGCTCAAGGGTTTCTCCTGGCTCTGCACTCAGGAATTACTCCTGGCGGTGCTCAGGGGACCATATGGGATGCCGGGGATCAAACCTGGGCCGGCACAGGCCGGCGCGTGCAAGGCAAACGCCCTACCCGCTGGGCTATCTCTCCGCCCCCAATTGCTAGTTTTTTTAAATAGCATATTCTGCTTTTCCGAAAGGTCAATGGTGGTGTATGGCAATACTGAGTGACATGAATCTATTTTCTCAGACCTTTTTCTTTCTCTTCCATGCCCTGTCTGTTAGTCAACCCAAATGTTATCTTTTCATTTCCAGGATACTTGAATTTTGATTTAAAGAAGTAGGCAGTTGTTTGCATTATTTTAGATCACAAAATTGTGTTTGAAGATAGTTTAGATTTTTATCAGCCTTTCATGATTGCAAAATCTCTACTCATTGAGTTGATGGTCAAACCATTCCCTTCATCTCTCTGTCTCTTATATCATATTCTTTTGTGGACTTGCTAGTTCATGTCATGATAGCCCATTGGTTGAGCAATATGGTAGATATTTTTCTTTCTTCTGCTATTTTCTCAGGGGCTTGCATACATCTATCAGAAGAAATTAAATATGGAGGCTGGTATTCCCATCTATCTGCCATAGTTAGGGAAGGGCAAAATTTGCCATCCCGAGAACATTTCATTTCCTTAGTGAGATGGCATTTCCTTTACTGTTCATTACGTTGTTGGGTTTTTTTTTTTTTTTTGGAGACTGGGAATGTGCGTAGTTCATGATCCTTATAGGGAAAATTCTTTATTCCTTTAAAAGCGTCTTACCCTGGGCCGGGCTAGCTCAGGGACGGGGCATGCCTTGCATGTGCAGAAACCTGCATTTGATCCAAGACCCAGTTAGCCCTCAGCTGGGCCTAAGCAGCATCACGTCGACAGGCCCTAACAGCAAGAAGTCTGCGCAAGTTGACCAGGTATCTCCAGGGGTAGCCCTTGGGACTCCCAAGCACTTCTCGGGGGCCCTCACTGCCCTGTTGCCCCTACATAAAATACAGAAGTGTCGCCCTGCCATTTTGTACAACAAAGTGAGATAAAAATAAAAATAGAAAAGGAAGAGAGCTGAGTGGGAAGTTTGTGTTTCAGCTTCAGAGAATCCCTGCCCTCTTGGTGATGGGAGCCAAGATCAGGATGGGCCCTGCAGTCGGAACCACTCTCCTGCTCCTGACCGGGCTTGCGGCAGGAGTCACACACTTGCCCTCGCTCCTGCCTTTCTAGCGGGCAGCACTCGTAAGCCTTGCTGCACAGTGGTCTTTAGATACAAGCTGTACCCGTTCTCCCTTCTTTTTCTCCATGTGGGAGGGTTTGCGGTGCTCTTTCATTGTTCTCTAGACAGTCTGTAGCTCTCACCAGGCAGGGCATCGAGTCCTGGACTGTCCTCCACTGGGAGGATCTTGATTACTGTTTCAGTTTCCTTTTGGTCAGATTTTCTGTTTCATAATAATTCAGCTTTGGTAGGTCGTATATTTCTTGGAATTTGGCCGATCTTCCAAGTTAGCTCATCCACTGGAGTATAGATATTTATGGTTCTCTTTAAAGATTATTTGTATTTGTTTGATATCAGCTGTATGATCTTCTCTTCCATATCTAATTTTATTTAACTTTCTCTTTTTCTTAGTATAGCTAAAGGTTTGTCTGTATTTCTTCCTTTAAAAAAATCACTTGGGTTCTGGGAGAGAGAGCGTAAGTGCTCAAACTCATGCTTTAGAACATGCAATGCCTAGAGTTTATATGCAGCACCACACGCCCCCCACACACACACACAAGTACTGTGGGGCCCCTGAGCACTGCTCCACTAGGCCTGTACTGTCGGGCTGAACGCTGTTGTCAGTATTGTCAGTACCCCCTATAGCACTTCCCTGCCTGTTGCGGCTGTCCTCTGTTAAAAGAAGAAAAAAATGTTGTCTTTTCTGTTTTATTGACTTCTCTATTATCTCGTAAGTTCATATTCTACTTGTTTCTGCTTTGTCCTTTGTTATTATCTTCTAATTTAGTCTTCATTTTAGCTTAGTTTGGTAATTTTAGATTTTGGGTCACACCCAGCTCAGGGCCTGCTCCTGGCTCTGCAGTCAGGGATTACAGTTGGCAGGGCTCAGGGGCCATAAATGGTATCAAGGATCAAACCTTGTTCAACTACATGCAAAGCAAGTGCTTTACACGCTATACTGTGTCTCCATCTCAGTTGTATAAAGTTGTCACTTGTCACTTGTCTTCCCGTTGTTCATCAGTTTGCTCGAGCAGGCACCAGTAACATCTCCATATGTCCTGTCACATGCTAGTAGAGCCCAAGGGCATCTGCTCGCCCAGGAACATGAAGAGCCTCAAACTATTCCATTAGGTCATGGGAATGAGGTCTATAATTGTTACTGGTTTTTGGCATATCAATACGACATGGGTAGCTTGCCAGGCTCTGCCGTGCAGGTGGGATATTTTAGAATTTTTAAAAATATTTTTTATTATACCACTGTGAGATATACAGTTACAAAGATGTTCATGATTAGGGGCCGGAGTGATAGCATAGCGGTAGGGCGTTTGCCTTGCACGCAGACAACCTGGGTTCGAACCCCCGGCATCCCATATGGTCCCCCGAGCACCGCCAGGAGGGATTCTTGAGTGCAGAGCCAGGAGTAACCCCTGAGCATTGACAGGGTGACCCAAAAAGCAAAAAAAAAAAAAAAGAGATATACAGAGATATACAGTTACAAAAGTGTTAATATTTGGGTTTCAGTCATACAGTGTTCCAGTACCCATCCCTCCACCAGTGCCCGTTTCCCACCACAAATGTTCCCTGATTCCCTCCCTCCCCAGCCTGCGTCTATGGCAGGCTTATCCTGCCTGTCTATGGCAGGCTTATGCCTGCCTCTGTTAAAAGAGGATAACTTATACAACAGGATAAGTTGTATAAAGTTACAACTTACATTTACAAAGTTACCTTACATTTGACCCACCAAATGCAAGGTAAGCACTCTACCTGCTGTATTGTTTCTCTTGCTCTTGCTCTTTTTTTTTTTTTGGATCACCCGCGGCGATGCTCAGGGGTTACTCCTGGCTCTGCACTCAGGAATTACTCCTGGCGGTGCTCAGGGGACCATATGGGATGCCGGGGATTGAACCCGGATCGGCTGCTCACGAGGCAAACGCCCTACCTGCTGGACTATCGCTCCGGCCCTTGCCGTTGTTTTTTATTTAAAGTAGGTATTATGGCTATAGACTCCTCTTCAAATTGTGTTTACTGCATTCCTTAAGTTTTATATGTTGTACTTCCTTTTTTTTTAAGTAAAAGCAGACTTTATTTAGAGGTTCTGAGGAAGAGGAAGGAGGGAGAAGGTGAGAGGGAGTACACATCTGAAGAGGGGAGATGCGGGCCACACAGGTGCTGGGGTAACACATGTGCTCGGCCACGTGGGCACAGGTAGCACATGGGCTCCGGCAGCATGTGGCCCCATTTCCTTTTATCTCAAGATGTTTATTCATTCCTGTGCACTTTATTTTATTCTTGACTCGTCAGTTATTCCATAGCATGTTGCCTGTTATCTACATAGTCATCAAAGTCCTGTTTTCATCTTATAATTTTTCTAGTTTTATGGAGTGCTTAAAGAACTTGATGATGCTATTATTTGCCGATGGTTATCAGCAGAATTGAGAGGCTGCAATTCATCTTAGAAGCCTCCTGCCCTATCATTATATTTTTGGCAGTTACTGTAATCATACTATTCTGGCAGTCAGAATTAAAACCCCATTGTATAAAGTACCCACTAGCCTTCACTACACTATGGACAACGTATAGTCAATTGATTCCTCAGAAAATCTGTGCTGTCGTTCAAGTAAGTCAGACTGATTAATAGTCATCATCTCATTCTCACTGTTGAACCATGAGCTCCTTGAGGCCTGAGGAGACTGTTCAGGTCGTCTCTGTATTTCCTTCAAATTGAACAGTACCAATACTCCATGTTGTTAGGTCCTTCAGAAAGATACTAAACGTCATGGCTTACATTTTCTGTTACTTCCTTTCTGGCAATGTGCTATATAAAGACTGCAGCAGATACGCTTGTTGTATATATTGGAGTTAACAATTTTCCGTTTTCTTCTTACATAGGAACTATCCAAAATCACCATGCCAGTTATATTTAATGAGCCTTTGAGCTTCCTACAGCGACTCACTGAGTATATGGAGCACACATACCTCATCCACAAGGCCAGTTCGTTTCGGATCCTGTGGAAAGGATGCAGGTATGTGATACACATTCAAGGACCGGGAAAGATTCAGGCCTTGGACCTTCTCTGCCTCCTTCTCCTCCTTCTAGCTCACATGCACATACATAAAGATATCTGTCAGGCTAATATGAGGCTGGGAAATGCTAGTTAGAATTCTAGTCTGAGTGTTGGAAGTCTTCTTGGTTCTTTCCCCTGCTCATCATCGAGTCAGAGTACTACTACAGTGGAAAGATAAAAAGCTCTTGAGAAGCAAAAGGTGGTCTGTTTCCAAAATTGAATATTGGTGAGTTGTTTCTGAGTCTTCACTGTGGACTGAACTTGTGTTGTTGTTGGGAGGAAATTCAGCCTATCCTAAAACTTGATGAGAAGAGTATTTTCCAGAAGGAATGAACACAAGCAGATACACGTGTGTATCCTTATGCCTGTGCGTATTTGTTTACATATACACACTGCTCTAAGTTATCAGAAAACAATATGGAATTATAGACACAGTTTTCTTTGAATAGATGTCTTATGTGGTGCTTATGGATGGATTAGAAAAGACACACTAGGTACCTTGTTTTCCTTCGAACAATAGCTTGTGAACCAGTCTTTGCTTCTTCCTGTTTTTCCTAGTCTAACTGGACTTAAAGCCAGTTTGTTTAATTTTCCCTATTCCAAAAATATTATAGTTTTTTAAACTTTAAGAAATTTTTGGTTTCAAAGACCTTTCAAGCCCTTGAGAAAATTTGTACCAGTTTTAGCGCATTTAAAAACAATGTTTTTTAAAAAGTATAGGGCTGACAGTGTAGGAACAGTGATTTATATAGGGATTGTGACTTTTCCGTTTTCAGTGGCTAAAGTCATATTCAAAATCCAAAGAGACTAAACTCAAAATAACTTTGCAAATGACTGTCTTCAGCAACATTTTACGCCCTGAGAGAGTGTGGAAGAAGCTAGGCTAGTGCTCTCTAGTGCTGACGTTTCCTTATCCTGTTCCTCAGTGTGTGGCTGCATTCGCTGTGTCTGCTGTTGCTTCCCAGTGGGAACGGACTGGAAAGCCTTTTAACCCGCTTCTGGGAGAAACCTATGAGTTAGTTAGGTAAGACCTTTCACCCTTTTCTGAGTGGCTAATTAAGTGTGTACAGTACAGGTATTTTCCCAAATGAAGAGGAAATTTTCATCAGTAGTCAATAATTTAGTATGACTGAAGCAAGTCAATTTCGACATTTGTTTCTTTTCTTTTTCTTGTGTCTAAAACAATTTTTAAAAACTTCTTTAGTAACAATTTTGATGTCTAAAATAATTTTTCATGTAAAAATAATTTCTGTATTTTTTTACTGAAATATGGTTATAACAGTGTTAACATATTTGCTTTTTTGCACAAAATTACTGCACCCCTCGCTACCCAAGTGCTCAAGACTCAACACCACCGTCTCTGTCCCCACTAGCCCGCCTCTGCATTGTCCCCGCATCCCTTGGGATTCAGATGTTTGTAATCCAAGACCAACTTTTTGTCATCATTCGATAGGATCCCTTCCCTTTAATTATGTCTCCACCAAAGAAAAACACCTTGTTTTATGAGAGATTATTTGGTACTTGTCTTTATCCTTCTGACTTATGTCACTTAAAATGATACCCTTAAGTTCCGTTCAGGTTTCCAGTGAATTGCAATATTTCAACTTCTCTTACAGCTGAATAGTGTTCCATTGTGTATTTGTACACCACAACTTCTTTATTCATCTGTTGTCGGACATTTGGGTTGTTTCTATATCCTGACTGTTAAGCTCTAAAATGTACATGGGTATATGTCGGGCGCTCCGCGGGGGTCCCCGACAGTGCCGGGAAGCGAAGTTCCCTTCTACCTCCGCCGGTGAGGAATGGATGAACACTCAGAAATCCGATGAGGTTTTAAAAAGCTTTACTTATCACAGGTTCAGGCATACAAATCAGCAAAAGGAAAAACCCGATGCTTAGGATTCCAGGCTAGAACCCCAGCCACGTGTAGGCCAAGATGGCGACCACCACGTGTGAAACTTCCAAGGGGAATAACGCTCACAAGGCGAGATCCCCCCACGGGAAGAAGAAGCCTGGGAACCGGCTAGTTTATACCCCCCGCAACTCAGACCTTCCTCCCATTGTTATGGGAAGCAGGGAGGGTCCAATGCCCTCTGGTAGTCCCTCCCTGCATCTCACCTAGGGCCTTTACTGTGCTAATGTTTTGAGCCGGAACGCCTTTGAAATGTAGAGAAGGGGGTTTCTGAGATGGCAGGTCACTGTACCAAAGATCAACACCAATGCCAGTTAAATATTTCTCCAAGCCTTCACAAGTCTCCTCTACTTCATTGTAGTTTTATATTTTATCAGGGAGCCATGCTTGTTTGTTTGGAAGCAAACAGCATTTCTCTCTGGTCTAATTACTTAGGTGTCCTTACGTGGCCAGGCTAATATGCTGGTAAGATCTAGCTAGTCCCACGATGATTGTGATAGCATGGGAGAATATTTATACCAGCTAGTACGGAATACATGGTCAGATAAACTGCCACATTTAGACTACCCCCTTATCTACGGAGTGATTTTCGGGAGGCAATCCAGAGCAGATGCAGCGGCCCTTAGGAGTCCTGCAACAGGTATACATTTATCTTTTTTGAATTAGTATTTTCTATTTTTTAGGGACAGATGCCAAAAAGTAGAAACACTAGGTCATATGGGAATTCTAGTCTTAGAAATGTAAGGACTTTTCTTATTGTTTTTCGTAGTGACTGAACCAGATAATACTCTACCAACAGCACGTGAGGGCTTCCTTTTCCAGGAGTCTTCAACACTTTCTGGTGCTTTCCATTCTCACTGTGTGAAATGATTGTGTCACCATTTTGATTTGTATTTCCCTGATATTAAATGATGATAAACATCTTTTCTATGCTAATATGGCTTCTTTAGAGAAATGCTATTTGCAGTTCTTTGCAGAACTATCTCCTCTCTTTGGATTTGGTTGGTTTTTCTTTAACTTTTTGTTTGTTTTGGGGGCCACACAAAGCAATGCTCAGGGGTTACTCCTGCCTCTGCACTCAGGAATTACCCCTGGTTGTGCTTGGGGACCATGTTGAATGCTGGGGATAGAGCCCAGGCTAGCCACTGCGCTATCACTCCTGCCCCTCCCTCTCGTGTTTTTTAATGGGATTCTTGGTTGTTCTTGTCGATCTTTGCAAGTGCTTTGTATATCTTAGATTTTAGCCCCTTTTCTGTTTGCAAATATTTTCCTTTGCATATCTTTGAATATCTTTGCTATATTGTGTATGGTGACTCTGGGTACGGGTAGGTGACACACAGTGTGCTCAGGGCTTACTCCAGGTCTGTGCTCAGGAATCACTCCAGGTGATACTTGGGGCACCTTATGGGGTGACGGAGATCAAATCCTGGCCCTCTGTGTGCAATGCAAACACCTACCGCTGTCTTAGCGCTCCAGTTCATGCATGACAAATGTCTTAACTTAATGTAGTCCATTTGTTTATTTTATTTTATTTTATATTTTGCTCCTGGAGTCATTTGAAGATCCCTCTGAAGTTTATATCCTGGAGTGCTCTGTGTTTTCCTTAATATTCTGGGCTGATCTCAAGGTTTTCTAATACACATTAAATTAATTTTGTTAATTGGTGAAATATGGGTCACTTTCAATTTTTTCTTTTGCACGAGGGCTTTCCATTTTTCCAGTACCATTTATTGGAAAGGTTTTTTAACTGTCATGGATTAACTATCTATAAACTGATATTTTATTTCTGGGTTTTCATTTCTGCTCTGTTGGTCTGAGAGTCTCTTTGTTGTTTTTATTTGTTTTGGGGTCAACCCAGTGGTGCTCAAGGCTACGCCTGGCTCTTTGTTCGGGGTCAGTCCTGGCAATGCTCAGGGAGACCATATGAGGTGTTGAGGATCAAACTCAGGCCAGCTGTGTGCAAGCTTCCTACCTGCTATATTTTCTCTCCTGCTCCTAAGCCGTCTCTATTTCAGTACCACACAGTTTGGATTGCTATCACTTTATAGAACAATTTAAAGTCAGGAAATATACCTTCCGTTGTGTTTTTCTCAAAATTACTTCAGTTATTAGAGTAGTTTTATGATTCCATACAAATTTTAATAGTTCTAATTCCTTGGAAAATGGCATTAGCATTTTGATGTTGATTGCTCTGAGTCTATGTATTGCTCCAGGTAGGCTAATCATTTGGACAATGTTGATTTTTCCTGTCAGTGAGCCTAGAATATTTTTCTGCTTCTTGGCATCTTGTTTTTGTATTTTTTAATAGTGTTACATAGCTTTCACTATTTAAGTCTTTCATATCCCCCTGTTAAGTTCATTTATAGGAATTTGATGTTGTTGGATACCATTTTAAAAGTGTCTATCTTTTCTATTTCTTTCTCTTCTATGTCATAATTGGCATATAGAAATGCAAGATTTTTGCAAGAATATTTTAGAGATGTTTGTCTCTATGAAATTATTTTAGAAGCTATGCCAGAAATACTGAAAAAATATACCATAGTAAAATAATTATGAATATTTTTGTTATGAGAGTATCAGTCTTTCATAACTGTATGGAACATATTGATATCACTGTCTTCCCATTGTTCACCGATTTGCTCGGCGTGCACCAGTAACATTTCCATACGTCCTGTCACAAGCAAGTATAGCTCAAGGGCATCTGCTTGCTCCAGGGACAGGAAGAGCCTCAAATCATATTACAGGTCATAGAATTGAGGTCATAATTGTTACTAGTTTTTGGCATAACAAATAAAACACGGGTAGCTTGCCAGGCTTTGCTGTATAGGTGGTATACTATCACACTTGTATATTGGCATATAAGCAATAAATATATCTATAAGCACAGTTGTATTTCTTGCTGTAGCCTGCTACTTGTCTAAACACTATTAGGAAGGGCTGGAGTGATATTCCAGCAGGTAGGGCATTTGCCTTGCACACCGCCAACCTGGGTTCGATCCTTGGCATCCTATATGCTGAGTGTAGAGGCAGGAGTAACCCCTGAGCATCGCGGGTGGGTGTGGCCCAAAATGAAAAAAAATCAATAAAACATTATTAGGAAGTTCAGTGAACTTCAATGTTTTTGTCTGAATCTTCCACTTCTCTGCACAAAGTTTGGCTTTACTTGTTTCTTAGATATTTAAGTAGACATAGTAGATTCTGTACTTTAAAATGTAGATTTTAAAGTACAGACTTACATATTATGTTATGTGACTCACCCAGATTCATGTGGTTATTCTTTATGACATCAG
The DNA here is from genome assembly GCA_021461705.1 of Cryptotis parvus. Lineage (NCBI taxonomy): Eukaryota > Metazoa > Chordata > Mammalia > Eulipotyphla > Soricidae > Cryptotis > Cryptotis parvus. Next base: position 68,009 of record JAJIBD010026261.1, read on the forward strand.
GTAGTTACAATTATAATAACGAGCCAGAGAGAGTGCTGGTGGGAGAGAGTGCTGGTGGGGAGAGAGTGCCTGTGGGAGAGGATGCTGGTGGCCCGGCACTCGCACAAGGCCGCCCCTGCTCACTTCCTGGCAGCCCATGTGGTCCTCAAGCTCAGAGCCAGAGTAAGCCTGGAGCACCTCTAGGTGTGATCCTCAAAAGCAAATTAAAGGAAAAGAATTATGACAATGAATTTCGTACTTTGTGTTACTTTGGCACTATCTCATAGGTTAAAATTATTTCATTAGGATAATAGAATTGTTGATTTTGTTATACTGTTTCTTTAATAATTTCACAGTGTTTCAGCAAAATAAAATGAGCATTAATGTTCCTTTTTTTCCTTCAGAGACGACCTTGGTTTCAGACTGCGTCTCTGAGCAGGTCAGCCACCACCCACCCATTAGTGCGTTTCATGCTGAAGGACTGAGTCATGATTTCATCTTTCACGGCTCAGTCTACCCCAGACTGAAGTTCTGGGGGAAGAGTGTGGAAGCGGGCCCAAAGGAACCATGACCTTGGAGCTTCTGGAGTAAGTCCTCGGCCGGCCCAGCGCGTTTCTCACGTTGCCTCCTCACACCTTCACACAGCGTACCCAGGCCTGAGCATGCCACTCCAGAGTTAGGGCTGAAGAGTTAGTTTTTTATTTTTTATTTTTACAATTACAAAGATATACAATTAAAAAGTTCATATTTGGGTTTTGGTCATACAGTGTTCCAGCACCCATCCCGCCACCAGTGCCCATCTCTCTCACCACCAACGTCCCCGGTTCCCTCCCCTTCCCCAGCCCTCCTCCATGACAGGTTCTTTATTTCTTTCCATTTCTCTCTCTTTCTCTTTTCCTTCCCTTCCAGACTATGGATTACAGAACATACATTAAAGGGTTGTCATGTGTATCTTTTTGCCTCTATTTAATGCTCAGTTCTAGGTTGGCATTAGTACCCTCGTTAGCACACTGTTCCATTTTCTGTCTTACCTAGCCTCCTGACTCCCACACGTTTGTGATAATTTCCACCTTTGACAAGACCTCCTGATATATGTTTCACTTGACCTTGGATATTGGTATCATAATATGTACATATATATTTATGTTATGCAGATAAATGCAGTCATTCTGTGTCTGTCTCTCTCCTTCTGGCTAATTTCACTCAACATAATCTTCTCCATGTCCATCCATTTATAGGCAAATTTTATGACTTCATTTTTCCTAACAGCTGCATAGTATTCCATTGTGTAGATGTACCAAAGCTTCTTTATCTAGTCATCGATTTTCGGGCACTCTGGTTGCTTCCAGATTCTGGCTATTGTGAATAATGCTGCTATGAACATAAAAGTAGGGATGGTGTTTCCGCTGCTTATTTTTGGTTTCCCAGAGTAGATTCCCAGGAGTGGTATATACTTCTTGTTATGATAGAGTAAGCACAGCTTAGCCTGCCTTTCCAAATTCTACAGCAAAAACCCTTGGACCAAAAGCATAAAGCCACTCTTAGCACTCTGAAAATAAACTATAGCAGTCGGTTCGAGAGAGAAATCAAAAAAAGCAAAAATCAATACAGTGAGTTTCCTTCAACCATCTCCCCCTCCATATGCCCTGGCTTAGGGCTTGGGCAGTTCACATGCCAGAACTAGACAGTAGAAACAAAAAAAGAACCCCAAGAGAAATACTCTTTAATGGAAGAAAATCCTGGCAGCAAAGAAAGAGTTATGAGAAATGCAGTACAAAGAAGAGAGAGTCTAGCACTTGCTAGCTTATCACCAAAGGGATGTTTCTGAGTAGGGAAACACTGGAGAGGAAGCACACAAGAGATGTCGTAAAGCTGCATGTGGATTCCTGAGGTATTCTAATATGTCTGCATCGAGACAATGTGAAGTGACTTTGAGATCTGAACTCCTGTGTGAGCCGGTTCAATCCACAGAGGTCATTGAGAAGTGCAGGTCTGGTGGGGTGGGGCGTGGGAGGGGAGTCCTGAACTACACACCTCCATCGCACATTGGAATACTGCTCAGCAGTGAGGAAGGACAAAGGTATCAATGTATAGAATTTAAAATACAGTATACAAATTGAAGATCATCTCAACATTTCTATAGTTACCGTCCCTTTTTTTTTGGACATGTTGAAAAAGTTAGTTTTTTTAATGGAGAACAAATCTACTCAGCTGTGTGAATCAGGGATGAATCAGGGAGAGGAAAAGTTTGTCTACTCAATGGCAGCACTAGTGAACTATTTTTTGGGGTGGTGGGTAACAGAATCGCTTTATATTTCCCGTTGTGGTGGTGACATAGCTATCTACTATGCATTAAAATCTACTATGTTTGTATGCAAAGTGAATTTTCTCTATGTTAACTAATACTTTTCTGGAAAAGGTTTACATGTAAACCTTTGGATTATATATAAAGGATATGTAAAATTAGAACTTTCGTGCAACTTTCCATGAAACTAGATTGCTCCTAGTTGCTATGATTTTATAGAATATTTGGAGAGTGTGGGTCTAATAATGCTGCCACCACTGATTTTTATAGAAAATAGTTGAGCAATCCTGGATCCAAAAAAATAGCCGACCGTCGCACCAAAGCAGAGAGAGTCTCTGTGAGCTTCTGGGTCACAGGGCAGTAAAGCACTAGTCCAGAGAGCTTGTTCTACTGAGGGTGACGTGTCAGTTGTGAAATACTACGACTTATACAAGAACAGTCATTGTTCTTAGAGTCAAGCTGACTTCTACTGTGCTGCAACCAGAAGGATCTATACACAGTCTTGGCAAGTGAGGGAACCTGGGGTAAACTTTTGCCTTTGGTGATCAAAGAATATTTTCTCAATAAAATGCTAATTATATTTACTTATGTTTTTCTATTAAATTTTGTCTTCTAGATGTTTTCACTGAACTTTTGACTGCTTAAGGGGATTGCATGCAGTTTGTTTGCCTTCTAGTGGAGTATAGTTTCCCAGCATTTTGTCCTTTTGAGAAGAGAGGGTAGGGGCTTGCTCATGCTCGGCTTCCCGTGCTCTCACACCCCACCGCGGCCCCTGGGTACTGCCAGGCCGCCCCTTGACCTCTGCCAGTGCGTCCCCACCAAAATTAATTCTTTTAAAGGAACACATAAAGGAGCCAAGTGAACTCGTTCACTGTGACTTTAAAACAACAATTTAAAGTCTGAGTCCTTCTTTCTCTCTAAAGGTGGATTTCGTACCCCGATGCGTGGCATTTGAGACTCATTCACTTTTTAAGCAAGGCACTGCTTTTCTCACTTATCTTTTTGATTCGTGCTTGCTTTTCTAGACACAACGAAGCATATACATGGACAAATCCTACCTGTTGTGTACACAACATCATTGTGGGCAAACTCTGGATCGAGCAGTACGGCAATGTGGAGATCACGAACCACAAGTAAGACACTTTAGGGATCTCAGCGACCCCATCACTTGCCATTCTGCAGTTTCAGACTTCAGTTTTCAGACAAGCTCTGTTAGATTCTGATGATAATTAAAGAATCAGGCAATAGAGCTCTTGAGTGAACAGAAGCCCATTTATTAGAGTGTATGAAGGGAAGTGTTTGGTGAACTTAAAGCTTTCCCAATCTTTATGAATCTTACATTGAACCTCAGTTTGCTTTTTTATATTGTTTAGTTTGCATTGGTCACACACGAGGAGTTGATGGGACGAGGTTAAAGCATTATTCCCAGTGTTATGAGGTTGGACAAATATCTCAGTCAGTTTGGCCTGGCATAATAGAAAACCATACAGTGGATCATGGCTTCAGTGGCGAAATTAGCTTCTTACCCTTTTGGAGACTTTATGTCCAAGATCAGGATGCTGGAAATCTTTTGGATCTTGTCATGCCCCCTTTCCTGGTCTATGGTCACCTTCACATTGCATTCGTTATGAGCGAAGGTGAGGGAGAGAAAGGGATAGAGCCTCTTCTTACATCCTTGTAAGGACACTAACCCAGGGGCCTTTAGATACTATCACGTGGAAAGAAGGGCTTTAAAAGAGCTTTGGGGTAGGAGCTGGCGAGAGAGTGGGTAGGGCTTCCCTGCACGCAGCTGACCAACTTTGACCCCTGCATCCCCTGAGCACTCCCAGGAGTAATTCTTGAGTGCAGAGGCAGGAGTAAGCCCTGCGCATCACCGGCTATGATCACAAAACGAAAAGACCTTTGGGAAGGCCCAAGCATTCATTCCATAGAACAAGTCATTTGTTCTTCAGGAGTCTTAATGGCAGGTGCAGAACTGAGTAAGGAGTCTGGGTAACATTGTTTGGAGTCTCTCATATATCAGAAAAGTAAAAAGAAGTGATGACCGCCATCGTTCTCTGCTGCTGCATCCCTGTAACTGGAGCTTAATATCTCCTTCATAGGACTGGAGACAAATGTGTGTTGAATTTTAAGCCCTGTGGTCTTTTTGGTAAGGAATTGCACAAAGTGGAAGGCTACATTCAAGATAAGAGGTAAAATTTCCTTTCCTTTGAAATGTGTCGTAGTAGAGCTGGTTATAGTCATATAGAACATGCCTAGCACATGCATGACCCTGAGTTTGATACCAGGAACGAGACACGCACACACACACACACACACACACACACACACACACACACACACACACAGCCTCACACACAGCCCGGAGGGCCCCTGAGCACTGAAAGGTGTCAGAAGCATTGCTGGGAGTGACTCCTATGAAAGAAAACAGGTTCTGAGGGCTACAGGTTTTGTCTACACAATAAAGTGTGATAATCTGCTGCCTGCACCTTGAAAACGGGCCTTCCACTGAGCAGAAATAGTATCTGTGTACAAACTGATGCATAATTATCTTTCATACTAATCATCAGGCCCTGCAAGTATCCTGCTTAATTATTGGCTAACCATCACTTTATTTTGGCAGCAAGAAGAAGCTCTGTGCCCTTTATGGGAAGTGGACTGAATGTTTGTACAGTGTTGACCCTGCCACTTTCGATGCGTATAAAAAGAATGACAAGAAAAATACCGAGGACAAGAAGAATAGCAAGCAGGTGAGCAGCCCGAGTGTGACCCTGAGCGAGTCCTAAGCGCTGAACTTTGCTTAGTCGCAGTCTGAGCTTCTCCTCTCCACCTGCTGCTGGGGCATGTGGTCTTTCTCCCTGAGCCTTTCCAGTACACAGCTCTGCCTTAGTAGCCAGGCGTGCTCGTGCTCTTGCCGAGGGTGCAGGCGTGCACTTTTGTCACTGCAGCCAGGCCTGGGGCTGGACTGAGCCTGCAGGTCCTGCACAGTTGGAGATCATGCCAGGGAGACAAATGTTCTTTCCTGGAACCTTTAAGTTTATGTGCGTTAGAAGTTGAGATTTGCAGATTTAAGATTTCCTTCAAAATTGTCTTCTGCATTTCATCCTTGCATTCATTTCAAAGGAAGAGTGATAATGCCTACTTAACATGGGAGTTGCTAGGCATAGAAGACTGAGAACAGGCTCTGCCATGACAAACCAAGGCAGCCCTTACGATCAGGAGCGCTTCCAGGCTCAGCGGAGCCATCCCACTCTTGGCCTCCTTTGGGGAATTTTTGTGTACTCACACGCTTAAGAAGCCCTTATTCTTCTGAAAAACAGAAGTGACAATGAATGACTTTCTTTGTAAGCCAAGTTGTGTTTAATAATCAAATCATAGCATTTTCCTGTGGTTGTGCTTTGGATTTGGGGCACCAGCGGTGCTTGGGGCTTACTCCTAGCTTTGTGCTCACGGATCACTCCTGGCAGTGCTTGGGGACCAGAGAGCAGTATCAGGTACTGAGCCCACGTTGGCTTCTGCAAGGCAAGCTCCTTACTTGCTGTACCTCCAGTCCCCGAAATTGCTGTTTTGCTTTTTTTTGGGTTTGGGGCCACACCCGTTACTCTTTTCCTGCACTCAGGAATCATTCTTGGTGAGGCCTGGCATCGAATCCAGGTCAGCTTCATGCAGGACAAGCATCGTGTCTGCATTATCTCTCCATTCCTCGGGCTTTTATAATTTTCTTTTCAGAACAGCAAAACTTCCTTCCGCTCTGTGTACACAATCCTGAGCCCCTTCTCAGGTGTGTGGTTCCTGTTGCTCCTCCATGCAGCAGGATGTGCTGTCTTCACGGGGGCATAGATAGAGCAGGGGGAGCCCTGACACCCAAACGTGCCCCTCCACAGGGCACGATGGCAGCAAAGGACCTGGGTGAGGCGCAGAAAAGCACTTTCGGATGCCAGGTACACCCCACACTTGGAGGAACGGGGCCTTCACCCTGAGAGGACGGTGCTGACTCTTTCCTGGCTCCTTCCATAGATTCTGATATTCCTGATTGTCTGAAAGCCTAAGGTGCCTGGGGAGGTCTGTCATCTGTAGCCTGTCTGTCTCCTTGCTGTTCTTTTTAAAAAAACTGTCTTAAGCCCATGTGATAACAGACATTGTGACACTGGAAACAATACTTACCTGCACACACACTTTAGCTCTTTGCAATCCTGGTGTCAGTATAGCCTCACAGGAGCAGAGAGGGAGTGTTCCCAGCATAAGCGTATGGAGAACTGATCTTTGATGAAAGATCTAGATGTATGCAGTGGAACAAGGAAAGCCTCTTTGAGTGCTGTTGGGAAACTGTCCACATGCAGAGGGGAATTCAGTCCCTATCTCACACCGTACTCAGAAGTTAATTCAGAGTACATAAAGACCTTGATCACGACACTTTTCCTTTTTTCTTAAAGCAAATGATAAAGAAAAATTTCAGGTTTGGGTCACTGACAAATTTAGTTAAGGGCCCTAAAGATTTGATCTGCTTTGTTTTCCTAAGGCTATAATAAATATTCAGATGAGTTTCTATCTCAGATAGAAGCTTTAATAAAACACTTTAGTAAAGGTGTCGGTGATTATGCTTGAGTGCAAACAATATACTATGACTCAGAATAGTATATAGTATTAGTATATATTATATAGTATTATATTATATAGTATTATTAGTATATTAATATATATTACATTAGTATATATTATATAGTATTATATATATACTATTAGAATAGTATATAGTATTATACTGAAACTCAGGCAGAGCCGGGCAAGCTGTTCAATGCGTGTTCAATATGCCAAAACCAGTAACAAAAATGCTTATTTTCCTGACCCCGAAAGAGCCCTTAATACGGCAGCAGTAAGAAAGGCGAACAAGCAGTGCCAAATAAAATTTCTCGGCCAACTTAGGCTACCAAAACGAAGAAGGAATAAAATGACTGCCTGTACTTTCAATGCGCGCACGCTGGCATCGGAAGCATATATTGAGGATCTGATGGTACAAGCGCAAAGATCAATTACGACATCATTGGTCTGACTGAGACGAGGGAGGCGTCAGTCGCATCACACTGTATTTGACACTGGAGAAAATTGTTCCTTGAAACATGCGACGAAAGAGGCATCGGTGGAGTTGGTGTCCTTGTCAACACGAACATGGCCGTAAACATTGATTCATTTGAATGCTTAACAAACCGAATAGGATGATTACACTTGAAGAGATGTGGCCCACTGCCAGCAATTTCTATCTTCATTGTCTACACACCAACATCCACATACAAGGAAGATGAAATTGAGAAATTCTACATGGAACTGGAAGAGTTCTATAAAAAGATCACACCTTCTACAAGATCATAGTTGGTGATTTTAATGCCAAGATAGGACCGAGAAGATCGGCCGAAGAACTCCACATCAGGACCCAAGGCCTAGAATGGAGCGAACAGGGTGAGAGAGTATCTGAGTTCATCATGTCCATCAAGACCATTCATGGGAACTCACAGTTCCAGAAGGTTGAAGCGAAACGTTGGACATGGGAATCTCTTGATGGACAGTTCCACAAAGAAATTGACCACATCATCTTCAATCGACGGTTTTGTCTGACCGATGTTGCTGTCATCCCCAAATTCCAAACAGGATCAACCACCGTCTCCTTCGTGCAAAATTCTACTTCACGCAGCAGGGAGAAAAGGCTGCAAAGCTTAAGAAGAGAACTCCCAGAACGACCACCAATTGGGAACTCTTTGGCACCATTGCAGCAACATGGGAAGATACCACCATTGACGACATCGATGAAGAATACAACCGACTGGTTCAGCAGCTCCATGTTTGTGCGAAGAAAGCTGAGAGAGAGAAAGCTACTAAACGACACCTGTCTTCAAAGACTCTCGAGCTCATTTGCCAACGTGGCAAGGCGCGAGCCTCAGGCGACCAAATGCTAATGTCCAAGCTTGCAAAGCGGTGCAGAGAAGCAATAAAAGAAGACCTCAAAGACAGAAGAGCAGAAATACTGGAAGATGCAGCAGAAGCCGGAGAAAGCATTTGCACTGCCCGCCTGTCCTTCGCCAACTATAAGACCAAGATGACTGCCCTCCGCCACCCTGATGGATCTATCACATCTTGCAGAAAGGCAATGGAGAAGATTATCCATGACTTCTACTCAGATCTCTTTGATAACCATGTCCACCTGCCCAGATACCAAATTCCACAGGATGGATATGTCATTCCCAACATTCTCCCTTCTGAAATCCAGCATTCCATTTCGTTGGTTCAGAAGCCGAACAGCACCAGGCCCAGACAAAGTCAGACCCGAACACCTGAAGAATCTGCCATCAGTACTCATCAATACACTAGCTCGGCTCTTCACACACTACCTGTCTGAATGCAAGGTGCCCTCCCAATGGAAAACCAGCAGGACAGTTCTACTGTTCAAGAAGGGAGACATTCACGACATCGGCAACATATCACCCCATCTGCCTGTTGTCTGTCATCTACAAGCTGTTCACTGGAGTCATCCTGAACAGGATTGGCAGAACACTAGATGAAGGACAACCATGCGAGCAAACAGGCTTCTGGAAAGGATTCAGCACAATCGACCATATCCACACAGTAACCAGGCTCATTGAGGTTTGTAGGGAGTACAAGATGCCGCTCTGTCTCACATTCATTGATTTACAGAAAGCCTTTGATTCTGTGCAGACTGAAGCAGTCATCGAAGCTCTAGCCAAACAGGGTGTTCAAACCCAATACATCAAGATCCTTCATGAGCTGTATTACAGATTCACCACCAGGATCTCACCATTCTATAAGGAAGTGATCATTGATGTCAAAAGAGGGGTTCGACAGGGTGATACCATTTCACCAAAACTCTTCAGTGCCACCCTCGAGAACATCATACAACAATTAGAATTGGAAGGAATGGGAGTGAAGATAGATGGTCAGCAACTACACCACCTCTTCTTCACTGATGACATCATTCTAATAACACCAAACATTATCCAAGCGACACAAATGCTGGCTGACTTCAACTGAGAATGTGGAAAGATAGGTCTACAGCTGAATCTAAAGAAAACTATGTTCATGAAAAATGAACTATTTCCAGAGGACCCATTCACTCTCAATGGAACAGACATCTCTGAATGCAGCAGTTATGTGTACCTAGGTCGAGAAGTCAACATGATGAATGACCTAAAACCTGAGCTGTGCAGGAGGAAGAGAGTAGCATGGAATGCCTTCAAAGGTATCGAAGAAATAGCTAAAAAGGACAAAGAACCTCCGGCTCCAGGTACATCTCTTTGACTCCACCGTTCTCCCTGCATTAACATATGCCTCAGAGACCTGGGCCCTACGAAAGCAGGATGAGAATGCTATTCGGGTCTCCCAGAGAGGGAATCGAATGAGCTATGCTTGGAATATCACGCCTCACTCAAGTGAGAGAAGGAATCGGAGTTCTGACATCCATTGCTATTCCAGAATCAGGGACACTGTCTCGTTTGCCAAGGCATCGAAAATCAGATGGGCTGGACATGTAACGCGATTTGGAGATGACCGCTGGACTAGAGCCGTTACCAACTGGATCCCACGGGATGTCAAAAGATCACGTGACCGCCCACCTACAAGATGGTCAGACTTCCTTGTCAAGGCTCTGAAGGAACGTTTTGAGGCTCTTCATATTCCTGACTCAACCAGATGCCATTGGGCTGCATTGGCACGTGATAGGGTCAAATGGAAATGTTACTGGCGCCCGCTCGAGCAAATCGATGAATAACGGAATTCAAGTGATCAAGTGATGACTCAGAAAGCTCATGAGACTCATAGCACTTGTTCAGTCATTTAGCAAGTTTTTATTTACTCCCAACACTATATAGACCAATGAAGCTGAGACTCCTGGGGAGTGAGGTGTGTGACTAATTGTGGTATTTTATAAGACGTAAAGCTATTCTTCTGCATACACTTTACTTTGTCATCTGTTTGTTCTTTCAGATGAGCAATTCTGAGGAGTCAGATGAAATGCCAATGCCCGATTCTGAAAGTGTATTTGTTATTCCTGGAAGTGTTCTCTTATGGCGAATAGCCCCACGACCTCCAAATTCTGCACAGGTGAGACAAGACTTGCTGAAGGGAGCCTCCCACGTGAATTGGTTGGTTCATTTGGTTTAGGGGCCACACCCAGGGGTGAGAATGCTCATATTCAGCTTTGGGAGTGTTCTTTCCCCAGCTCGGGCAAGGAAGGTCATCCCTTTGCTGGTCTCTGTGTCTGTTTCCATTCTCTCCCTGACACCCTGGCTTAATGCTGCCCATCCCAGTCATCAACCGCTGCAGAGATGTGAGCATGGGACCTGGCAGGTGGAGGTGGTGCCCTTTAATTAGTTACTTTGGGAAAAGACTGACTCATTAAATATAAGATGATGTAGCCTATTTTTAAAACCCTCTAGTTTCAGCAAGTAAAGATTTTAATTAAAGGGGGGATGCTGAATTTACCTATAGTTCAGTCATAGGGTATTCTAAGTCAGTGAAATATTTAGATGTGTGAGAAGACAGGGATGGACGGTTGTCGTCCAAATCAAACCTATTCTGTGGGCAGTGATTCTGTTAATTTGAACATCTGCTTCCTTTCAGATGTATAATTTTACTAGCTTTGCAATGGTTTTGAATGAAGTAGACAAGGAAATGGAAAGTGTGATTCCGAAAACAGACTGCAGGTTACGGCCTGACATCAGAGCCATGGAAAATGGAGAAATAGGTAACGACAGCTACGGGTATTACAGTGATGACATGTGTATTTGGGGAGGGTGATTTGAGGGTTTGTTTCATTTTCCAGTGACATTCTCATACAATTAAGTATACTACCTCCGACCACAAGTGGATCTTATCAGAAGGAAACTAGAGAAAGTCATAGCACATTTGTCGACGGTTAAGAGTCTTCTCTTTTTAGCGTATCGGATTTCAGCTCTCATTCTGTGACTCCCAAAAAGACCTTGGCCTCCTCAGTTGATTGTGACATTTTGATGCTATGTTACTAAAGTTTTTATAACACAGAAGTTCTCACAAAGGGGGGATATATATTGTTTTGTCCTTTTAAAAAGGTAATTCCTGTGGCTGTGTCTGGAGACTAGTGGTCACTTCTGGGCCACTGTGACTGGCTTCTAGTAGGAAAGATGCTGGAGAGCAGCTAATGTCCAGTTCCCTGTTGAGGTCACCTGCGAGACCTTGGCCAGTCCAGTGAGCATAGGTTAAAAACTTCGTGTTCAGGGGGCTGGAGAGATAGTACAGAAGGTTGCCTTGCACTTGTCTGACCTAGGCCCAATCTCCTGAATCCCATAAATTCCTGAGTACCGCCAGGAGGAATTCCTGAATGCAGAGCCAGGAGTAACCCTGAGTGTTGCCAGGTGTGAACCAAAAAAAAAAAGGAGCTTTGATATTGGCTTTGAACAGGGTAATAATTTGGTGCAAATGTATTTGGAAAATAGAACCTTAAGGGATTGAGTCTAAAAATTTTGAAATAATTTTGTTTCCCTTGTTCTCACCCAATTTGTTACTGAAGCAATTTTCTCCTTTCCTTGACTATTATTGTCGGTAGTCACACACCTGTCTGCAATGTGGGGGGTCAGGAGGGCTCCTGTTTTGCGGTGGTCAGCACTGACCTCAGCCTCCTACATGAAGACACTTCACCACCAAACCCCATAGGGGCCCTGTGGAAACAATTTAACGTCATTTGTTTTGTCTTTCATGTTTTGGAGCTAGAAAACAAACCCAGGGCCTCATGCATAGGAAGCATGCGCCCTACTGATGAGCCACATCCCAACCTTAATCAATTATCTTTTGCTCTTAAGAATAAATGAATTCTTTGGCCAGAGTAATTGTACAGCCGGGTAGAGTGCTTGCCTCGAACAATTAGTGTACAATAAGTGTTTAATCCCTAGCACCACACATGGTTTCCCTAATCCCACCAGAAGTGATTTTTTTTTAATTGAATCACTGTGAGATAGATCATTACAAAGCTGTTCATGACTGGGTTTTTGTCATAGTGTTCCAACACTCTTTCCTCTACCAGTGCACATTTCCCAGCACCAATGTCCCCAATTTCCCTCTCCCGCCCAACCTGACTCTTTGAAAAGTACTGTAGTCAGTCTCTCTCTCCCTCCCGCTCCCTCCCCTGCATTGTGATTTGCAATACAGAAGCTGCTCAGAGGTTATCATGTGCCTACATTTACCTACATGTACCTTCACCTACATTTGGCACCCAGTTCTAGTCTAGCATTACCCTTTCTATTACTGTCAAACTGACCCTTCTCTATCTTACCTACGCTCTGCCCCCACACACCACCACCACTTGTAGATTCCATAAAATGTAGTCGTTCTATATTTGTTCTTCTCATTTCACCAGCATGATACTTACCAGGCAATAATTCTTGAATATATAGCCAGGAATAACCCCTGAGCACCACCAGGTGTGACAGCAAAGACAAAGCAAACGAAATTGAAAATAAGTGAGTCATTTCCAGTATTATTTGGACAGAGACTTGAGAGAGCTGAAGCTGTGATGCCAGCGGGGCCTCTGTCTGCCCGAGGTATTGATATTCTAGCTCGGTGCTCATTTCTGCTGCTTGGCCGCTAAGAAAATGGAGAGCAAGCCCAGGCCTCGCTGAGAAATTCCTGTGCTTAGCAGCAAGCCTGGCAGCCTCCACTTAGAGTAACTTGTCATTGATATTCTTATTTCAGATCAAGCTAGTGAAGAAAAAAAAGCGGCTGGAGGAAAAACAGAGAGCAGCTCGCAAGAACAGATCCAAGTCAGAAGAGGACTGGAAGACCAGGTGCGGGCCAGGCTGTGGTGGGTGGTGTGCAGGTTGGGTGGTCAGATGCAGGGGCCGGTAGCTGGGGAAGGTTTTCTCCACTGAGTGTGCATGCTGAGGATGCCCCGGTGTGTTTGGCAGAGATGAGCATTTGGGAACTAAGCTTTAAATGCATTGCTACATGGTCATCACATGTAAATGCCCAGCAAATTGCCTTTCCTCTTTATTTTTTTATTAAACATCTTATTATACCACCGTGATATACACAATTACAATGTTGCTCGTGTTTAGAGGTTTCCGTCACATAGTGTTCCAGCACCCGCCCTCCACCAGTGCCCATTTCCTACCACCAATGTCCCCAGTTCCCTCCCCTCTCTCATAGCCTGCCTAAATGGCAGGTTCTTTATCTCTTTTCTCTCTCCCCTCCTCTCTCTTTTCCTTCTCCTACACATTGTGGGTTGCACTACATACACTTAGAAGCCATCATGTGCATTTTTTTTGAAATGTATTTAATATTCAGTTCTAGGTTGGTATTAGCCCTTTCGACATTTATTCACACATGTTCCCTTCTCTGTCTTATCTAACCTCTGACTCCCTCACGTTTATGGTAATTTCCACTTTTGGTAAGACCTCCTGATATATTTATGTCATGCAAATAAATGCAGTCATTCTATGTCTCTCTCTTTCCTTCTAACTAATTTAACTCAACATGATCCTTCCCATGTCCATCCATTTATAGGCAAATTTCATAACTTCATTTTTCCTAACAGCTGCATAGTATTCCATTGTGTAGATGTACCACAGTTTCTTTATCCAGTCATCAGTTCTCGGGCATACTGGTTGTTTCCAGGTTCTGGCTATTGTGAATAGTGCTGCTTCCTGTTTAATCACCAAAGCCCTGTCTCTTCCATGTTGAAAAAGGAGAGATAAAATCTAGAGTTGCACATTTTAGCATGAGAATGGTTTAGAGCCATTTGCTTCTGTGTGGTCAGTAACAGGGCCATTGGTTTCATGTGTGTGTACACACACACACACACACACACACACATATATATATATATGCACACATTATAGAATAATTAAACTATGCTTACTCTTACAAATGTGAGGAATTTGACATAATGAAAAATTTGTTTTAGGCTAACCTTTGATTCCATTCAGAAATAAAAATTGGGCAGTATGGTTTCTGAGAAAGTTTATTGTTTTGAGAAAATCTTGGGGTAGTTAGTAATCACTTATGTTGAGTAATAGAACCTCTTATACGAATAAAAGCATTGTCTGTGTTAATACTATATAGTTGAACCTGTTATCTAATAACTCAATGTTATTACAAAGGTTTTAGAGCCAATTTGTGCAAAATTTGGAAGCATTTCAGTAGATATTTGGCATCCCTTTGAGAACTAAAAGCTGACCTTAGATATCATCTGGTCCATAGTGGTGGCTTTGTTGGCGTAGTCTTACCATTTGTTTGTGTCAGTGAGCACATAAAGGCCACTCAGCAGTGCTGCCGGGGAGCAAGTCAGAGTCAGCTGCGTACCCTCCGTAGCCCGCTCCCTAGGATTCTAGCCGGTCCATTGCAACCATCTGCTCCTTGAATCCCAGCTGGTGAGTGCCACTGGGGACTCTCCAGAGCAGAGCTGGAGGACTCGAACTCTGACCTTTTCACCCTCCCTTCAAAGTAGCGAAGAGCTACAGCAAAACATTTTTACTTCTCACCTTTTCAGAAAAGTTCACTTTATTCTTTATTATTTTTTTTTGCTTTTTGTTTCACACCCACCGCTCAGGGGTTATCAGGAATTACTCCTGGCTGCTAGGGGACCATATGGGATGCTGGGGGTCAAACCCAGGTCAGCTACTTGCAAGGCAAGCACCCTACTCGCTGTGCTATCACTCCAGCCCCTTTTACTTTCTACTTTATTTCTAATGACCAGCCCCTTTAGTTTTCTGGTTACATTATCCAGTATATTATATAAGCAAAAAAAAATTTCTGCTGTGAGATAGCTTTTGTGTTCAGCTAACGAAGAGTTTTTTTTTTTTTTTTTTTTTTTTTGCTTTATGGGTCACACCTGGCAATGCTCAGGGGTTACTCCTGGCTCTGCACTCAGGAATTACTCCTGGCAGTGCTCAGGGGACCATATGGGATGTTGGGAATTGAACCCAGGTCAGCCACATGCAAGGCAATGCCCTATCCACTCTACTAGCAGTCCGGCCTGCTAGCAAAGAATTTTTTTAAAGTATTTTATTATACCACCGTGAAATATACAATTACAAAGATATACAATTAAAAAGTTCATATTTGGGTTTTGGTCATACAGTGTTCCAGCACCCATCCCTCCACCAGTGCCCATCTCCCACCACCAACGTCCCCGGTTCCCTCCCCTCCCCCCAGCCCACCTCTATGGCAGGTTCTTTATTTCTTTCCCTTTCTCTCTCTTTCTCTTTTCCTTCCCTTCCAGACTATGGATTACAGAACATACATGAAAGGGTTGTCATATGTATTAGCAAAGAATTTTTCCCCATTATTTTATTATACTACTGTGAGATATAGTTACAAAGATGTTGATGTTTGGGTTTCGATTATAGCGTGTTCCAGCACCCATCCCTCCACCAGTGCCCATTTCCCACCACCATGTCCCCGATTCCCTCCCCCCTCTCCCAGCCTGCCTCTATGGCAGGCACTTTGCTGCTGCTGCTTTCTCTCTCTCTCTCTCTCTCTCTCTCTCTCTCTCTCTCTCTCTCTCTCCTCTCCCTCTGTATCTCTCTCCTTTCTCTTTCTCCCTTTCCCTCTCTCTCCCTGTCTCTCCCCTCTCTCTGTCTCTCTTTCCCTCTCCCTCTCTCCCTCTTTCCCTCCCTCTCTCTCTCTCTTTCTCTCCTCTCTTCCACATTGCAGCTCAGCATAGAATTTGTTAACAGCCCTGTGTCCCAAAATAAAAATGAGAAGCCATGCTTGTGTGGTATAAGTTAGAGGCTCGCAGATATTTTCTTCCATAGCTGTCTTAGCATTAGTATTTCTAGTTTGCATAGGCAGGTCATTTGGACGGTGCTGCTGACTGGCAAAAAGGATTTGGGCTTCCAGTGTTTCCCCTGTTGTAAAAGATTGCCTCTCACTCACTCAGTTTCTCTGATAATGTTGTTTCAATATCTTGGTTCAATTGAGTAGTCAAGGAAAGGACATTTTGTCTTACTTGGTAGAAGTACTAGCCCTCTCAGAAATGGACGAGAATCTATAACCTGGCCCAAGTTCCCCACGCTTTTTAAGCATCAGAATGAACACACATCTCCACACCCACTACATATCTCTTAATTACATTAAAAAAAGTATTTTGCATCCACAAATTAAAATTAAATGTGGCCCCATGCTTATACAAATGACTATTTGTGATCTTGATCTCTTTTTCTAGAGGAAAGTTGAGACACTTTAGTAAGTGGGATGGGGGGAGGAGATGGGAACACAGGCATAGCTGGAGAGGGAGGCGGCGAGTCAGTCACTGCAGGTACTACCACAGCGATGGCTGTGGCGATTCACTACTTTTTTTTTAATTTTTTTCTTTTTGGGTCACACCTGACAATGCTCAGGGGTTACTCCTGGCGGTGGTCAGGGGACCGTATGGGATGCTGGTGATCGAACTCAGGTCGGTCGCATACAAGGCAAATGCCCTACCCACTGTATTATCGCTCCGGACCCTCGGTACTTCTTTAGAGTGTGCTGCATTGCTGAGAGAGCCTGAAGCTCTATAGATGCTAAAGGATGGAAAAGCAGCAAAGAAAGCTTGCCCACTCTTTTTCTAAAATGTCTTGACTTTAGAAAATATTGACTTTGTCATGTGTGGAGATATAATAGCAGCAGAGGTTCAAAATTAGGAGAATCTGTAGTTGAAAGAAACCCTCATCAGACTTTCATCTCTGTGGTGCTCATCTTGAGTGCAGTGTTGGAACTCTCCATACGGGCACAGGATGCAGCCCCCCTTCCACAGGCTATAGGCACGGGCTTGTGAGTACGCTGCATACAAATGAGCAAATGAGAACCTTCACTATTAAAAGTCAGCTCTGTGGATTATCTCTGCAAATCTGACTCCCCACACGTCCTCCATTCAGTAGGGGCGAAATCACATGGCACAAGGCCAAAGTGTGATTATTTTTCATCTTTTTTTTGCTTTTTGGGTCACACCCAGCAATGCTCAGGGGTTTCTCCCTAGCTCTGCACTCAGGAATAACTCCTGGCGGTGCTCAGGGGACTATATGGGATGCGGGGATCAAACCGGGCCGGCATGGGCTATCACTCTGGCCCCGAAAGTATCATTATTTTTTAAATTATTACTTTGATTTTGATTTGCCTGATTTTCTCAAGTACTTAACTTTTTGCCAAGCTGATCGCAAAGCAGTCGTACTGCTGGAGCATTTGAAGCCCAGTGGAGTAGAAGACGAAAATTCTGTGACTTTGATTTAAAATGTGGTTCTTTAATACTCTGCTTTACTTACCAAAGACTGAGCAATATATCTTGTGACTCCGGTGTTTGAGCACAGGTTTTCAAGGGTGAGACTCTGGGTTCGGTCCCCAGTGCTGTGCTCTAGGTCCAGTGGTAGAGAACCTCCAGAGGTGCCCAAGCCTCAAGAACATATTGCTTATGGACCCTCAAAGTTATTTCAATCCTCTGGCATTCAGTAGAGATTCAGAGTTTGGTAGGCATTTTCCCAGCCTCGGGCTGCTTCCATATTAATGTGTGTTGTAAAGGTACTTACCGTATCCAGAGCAAGGCCTTTTTCTAGTAGAAGCTAAGGGATGGTGAGTTAGACTAATATGTATTGATTCTAAGAGCCATCGTAGGACCGACTTAGTATCCATGTATTAGTGCTACTTGCTGTAGAAATCCATAAAGTTTTTGGGTGATATTTCTTCAGGAGTCTCTTTGGATAGTCTTAACATAGAGAATGAAGTGAACTGCTGTGATAGGGAAAGACTTGTGAATGTAGTATAGCAGATACCTGCAGTTCTGACATGCGTAAATCTTGATCTTTTTCTTAACAGGTGGTTCCATCAAGGCCCTAATCCCTACAATGGAGCACAGGATTGGCTTTATTCGGGCAGTTACTGGGACAGAAATTACTTCAATTTGCCTGACATTTATTAAAATGCAAACAAGTGAGAGTGTTTGGCTACAGTTAAGTCTTAAACCTGTTTTTAGATTTATCCCCCTCTTGATTTCTACTCATCTTTAAATATATATATATATATATATATATATATATATATATATATATATATAAGTATATGTATATATATTTAATACTTGTGAGATAACTTGCATTTCACCCCAAGAAAAATAGGGCATAAAATGGTACTGGTGATAAAAATCTTAGAATAAATATTATTTTACTACCCAAACATACTTATTTGGAATACTGTTTTATATAGAGGGAAGATAAACTGCTGAAGAATATGCTCTCCTGGTTGCAACTGCCATAATTACTGAAGGCTTATACCTAAATACAACTACCAAAATACAACTTTAGCATTATGGAATTATATAGTGGTCCAAAATCAATTTTAAATACTTTTTTATGCTACATGCTTAAATGTTTTAGATGTAACTTTGTGCTCAAATGTAGAGAAAGATGACATTTTTTGAAGACTGTATTGATAAGATGTTCTTCATATTGTCTCAATGTTACTACTTCCCACTCCCAAAGAGAAAATATCTATTCAGAATAGATATTACTAGGGCCTGAACTATACTACAGTAGGTAGGGCATTGCCTTGCACATGGCTAACCTAGGTTCAATCTCCGGCATCGTATGTGGTCCCCAAACACTGCCAGGAGTAATTTGTGACCAAATTACTGATTTGAAAGTTCTGAATAATTAAACTGGAAAACGTATTTTATTTGCTTATTTTACTGCTCTGAATTAATTTTAGTTTGGTGTAATCAGTGTCATTAGAATTAAAAGGTGTTGAAATTGTACATTTAAGAATGTAAAATCTAGCAATTTACAGAAAGCACCCTAGAAAATAATTTTTGTTATGTAATGACCTTTTTAAATGCTTCAATTTCCAGTGAACCACAGAGAAATTAAGATAACTCATATCTATGTATCCTAAGCATAGAAAAGGAGATCTTGCGCATTTGAAATTTGCAAGGCACTTGTGTACTTAAAAATATGTATGGAGATCTACTGTACAGTAGCAGCTTTGCCCCTTTAATTGGGGTATCTTATGGTATTTATCCACTCATGCCAGACAGATGTTTGCTCCTTAGGGTAGTTGCCAGTAAATTGTCTTGAAATTAATAAGTGTTAAATAATCTGATGCTAAATAAAGGCTATAGCTTATTCCCCTGAAGTGTGATTTCTTTTGACTGTACTGTTTTACCTCTAAAAATCAAGAATGCCCTTACCCCAAAAAATCCTTGAGTACCAGTTTTTAAGACCTAAGAACCATGCTAAGTTGGCAGCTACTACTTAGTATTTGCTGATAACAAGGTACTATTCTAGCTGTTGTGAATGCCAAATAATGTTGGAATGTGGGGCAGGAAACTCGTTTGGAATACGAGTAGGACCATATGTGGTGTCAGATCAGAATGTTTCAGGTCTTATGTGTCCATTGTCTGGGTGTTTCCTAATTATAAAATAAGAGTGCCAAATCTTACGCTTGCATGCAGTTTATTGTTACAGTGCACTTGGTTGCAGACTCTGCCTTGAGCGCTTAATCAGCAGCGCCATTTTCTGCATCTGTTAGGAACAATGTAAATAGTGAACTGTTGCAGCAAGTTTTACCCTCCGGCTGTATTCTGCTAAAGTATACAAAAGGGATCAATCGGTGGTACACATACATTTCTCTTGATAATTGTTCATTTATAGTAACTGCTATTAAACCCTGCTCCATCATTTGTATCTTAAGTATTGTTGTATATGTTTAGCAAATGGCATATACTCAACCTCTGGTGCCAGATTTACCCTTTTATCACATGGTGGGTAGTTGGGATATCATAGGTCTCTATCTGAATCAGATACATTATAGTTAGATCATCACATCACTCAAGGTGTGGCTTCTAACATGTGTGTACACCTTTTGGGGAAAACGGGAAAGCATAGATCTGGTGTGAAGTACTAGGTGAAGTTTTAGTGTAATACTTTTTAGTGATAAAACAGTCTTATCTGTGCTTGTTAGTTTTGCTTCAATCTGTCCATTCAGCTGTCAGAATTCACTTTTGACTGCATTAATTGGGTGCTCCATATATCATCTCATTTCTCTGTCCCCTCATTTCCCAAACAGATTATTCACATCAGTTCCCTTTTAGACACTGAACCAGGTATTAAAAGGAGACCAAGTTCACTGATCAAGACCTTAATGTTGTCATGGTATAGAACTTATAAGTGATTGGTGGTGAGGAAGTTGGAGAAAATAACCACATCAAATTAGATTATACTCCAACTCATTGCATATCTCAATTTAATTTTTTAAAATATCTCAATTTCCAGGTCAACAAATCAAAAATGTGGAAAACTCAGGTGTGTTAAGACCCACATACTACGGCAGCAAGCTTTACCTGCCAGTTTTTAACTTTCTGTTCTACGAACATGGGCAGTAGTTACGGTAATTTCTCCAGCAATACCATAACTTCCAAGGGAGGAGCTTTTTCCCCAGATCCTGCACCTTTTTGTGAAACCTTTTTGCCGCATCTTCTACTGGGAAAGCAACAGAAAGAAACACTGGACTTTGTGGTCTGGGGCCCTCTTGTCTAGCTGTAGGAGGACTAGCACTCTGGGGATTAGGGCCGTGTTTCTGGAATTTATGGTCTGCGGAACAGCAATGGGTACTGGCACTGCAGCGTATCTCTTCAGGGCTTCAGACTGTGAAGCAACAGGATGTCCAGGAAGCATTTTCCAATCCTGAGCTTCCTGAACATTGGAGCCTACTAAAATAAAAGGTGGGGCACTGGTCTTCTTGTTGTCGTCCATCACCACATAGGTTGGAGAAGTGACTTCCGGTGGACGCTGCAGAAAGTGCGCTTCCTTAGGGTTAGATAAATAGAGGGTTGCTTGGGGGGAGGCGCAGGCGGCGGTGACGGGCGGCTGTGTTGGTTCATATCAGTTAGACAATAAAGGGTCCACATGTTAGAATATGGTGGTGGTTGTCCTGCTTCACTTGCTGCTATTGCTAAAAAAAAAAATTTGCAGGCATTAAAGGTTTGGTCTCTGTATCAGGCGCTATGCACAGAAATGTCTTTGTAAAAACTCGTTACATATATATATATAAAGCAACAGTAGTAATATGTGCGATAAAGCATGCTATAGAGAGGGCTAATTAAATGATGTTTGGTAATGTGAAAGACGACTCGCAGCAGTTGGGAATGAGGACGGTATTCTGTCAGGTGGCTGGTCCTCTAGCGTTGTGGCTGAAAAGCAGCCACATTGTAAGCAGCTCTTTCCAGGTACTCAAATTTAGGTGCTTCTGCAGGAGGAAATGGAGATTCAACAACACACTTGTGTTTAAATCAACTGAAGCATGTTAAGCTACTGGGGAAAAAAGTTAATGTGTCTGTATAGTGATTTTCTTCTCTACTAAAAAAAGTCAACATTAGGCATCTTTTGATCACAAAATCAAAAAGCCCAGGCACTACTATCAGATAATTTAAAGACTCAGGTACCAAGAATCATTAACTCTGAGTTTGACTTCCCATCTAAGAGAACTTGAGTTCCAGAAAATGGGATGGGGCGAAAATATTCCTGGTGGAGTTGCAATTTGCCATGATATGCTGAGCTCTTTGAAAACTACCAGCTGTTCCCCAGAATAATAGCTTCTGAAACTTTGAGTCGATCTTTTATAAAATTATGTGCAAACCTAATCTTTGCTTTATAGAGTTTAAAATTATGTGCAAACCTAATCTTTGCTTTAGAGAGTTTGATGTTAAAATTTTAGCCGTATCTAAAACATTAAGTACTTAAAAACAGGACCTTGATTTGGAAGTGCTCTTCAAGCCACAAGTCTGATACCAGTCCAGTCCCAATACTGCCCTTCTAGGCTGTGTGGGTTCCCAATCACATTGCCAGACAGAATTTGATCTCTAAAATATACCTGCTTTTGGTAACATTTCTCGATCATTCTAGTAAGCACCGAGAGTTTCTGCAGAAGGAATTGGGGAGGGTTGGCTCACACATGTCATTTGTCCCTGGCAGAAGCAGTTGCCCTTCGTCAGATCAACACGGAGGTCAGAATCATCTTCCACAGGACTAAACAGATGATAGCAGCCACGAAAGCAAGCAGCCTGACTTAGGACTGGCTTCTCTTCATTTCCAAGTGCCCTTTTTTTTTTTCATTTTTGGGTCACACCGGCAATGCTCAGGGGTTACTCCTGGCTCTGCACTCAGGAATTACTCTTGGCGGTGCTCAGGGGACCATATGGGAACCCGGGTTCGGCCGCGTGCAAGGCAAACACCCTACCCGCTGGTCTATTGCTCGGCCCAAAACCAGTCCTCTTAGAACAATGTGTCCTTTGTTCTGCAGGTGCCTCTCCTCTCTGCTGCTGCTACCTTCTTGCCTCTGTGACAGAACTTCCATCTGACTCCTCTTTGTTTGGGACTGTTCTGTCAACTGCAATAAGCTCCCCAGCAGTAAACAGTGCTTGAACCAACTCCTCAAACCTGGTTGCAAATGTGAAAGCAGTCAACACACCACCATTTTTTTCACTTTTAAATGCCACAGCCTATAGAAATGAATTGTTGTAGTTTGGTTTTATGTTCATAGGTGAGAAATTTTAAACACCCATACTACAGTTTTACATATTCTTCGTAGCTGACAATGGGCTTAAATGTTTTTCACCAAAAGATTAACAATTTTGGTGATGTCATTTAAAATTACTCATATCCTAAGAATAAAACATCAACTACAACAGAGCCTTTAAATAAGTTTGGCATTTGAAACTGAAGGTACAGATATTTGACCTCTCTGGGGAGCCTATGTGTTTACCTGAAATTGATGTCACCAGAAATATATTTTACTTGTAAACACTTAACTTTCTTACCTGGCTTGACCAAACCTTGCTCAGGTGCTTTCTCCCCTTCTGGCTCAGGACCTTCTGCCTCAGTAAGGTTTTCTGGCTTAGCAGGACCTTCTGCCTCAGTCAGGTCTTCTGGCTCAGCAGGACCTTCTGCCTCAGTAAGGTCTTCTGGCTCAGCAGGACCTTCTGCCTCAGTAAGGTCTTCTGGCTCAGCAGGACCTTCTGCCTCAGTAAGGTCTTCTGGCTCAGCAGGACCTTCTGCTTCAATAAGATCTTCTGACTCAGCAGGACTTTCTACCTCAGGATGGTCTTCTGGCTCAGCAGGACCTTCTGCCTCAGTAAGGTCTTCTGGCTCAGCAGGACTTTCTACCTCAGGATGGTCTTCTGGCTCAACAGGACCTTCTGCCTCAGTAAGGTCTTCTGGCTCAGCAAGACTTTCTGCTTCAATAAGATCTTCTGACTCAGCAGGACTTTCTACCTCAGGATGGTCTTCTGGCTCAACAGGACCTTCTGCCTCAGTAAGGTCTTCTGGCTCAGCAGGACTTTCTGCTTCAATAAGATCTTCTGACTTAGCAGGACTTTCTACCTCAGGATGGTCTTCTGGCTCAACAGGACCTTCTGCCTCAGTAAGGTCTTCTGGCTCAACAGGACCTTCTGTCTCAGTAAGGTCTTCTGGCTCAGCAGGACTTTCTACCTCAGGATGGTCTTGTGGCTCAATAGGACTTTCTACCTCAGTAAGGTCTTCTGGCTCAACAGGACCTTCTGCCTCAGTAAGGTCTTCTGGCTCAGCAGGACTTTCTACCTCAGGATGGTCTTCTGGCTCAATAGGACTTTCTGCCTCAGTAAAGTCTTCTGGCTCAACAGGACCTTCTGTCTCAGTAAGGTCTTCTGGCTCAGCAGGACTTTCTACCTCAGGATGGTCTTCTGGCTCAATAGGACTTTCTGCCTCAGTAAAGTCTTCTGGCTCAACAGGACCTTCTGCCCTCAGTAAGGTCTTCTGGCTCAGCAGGACTTTCTGGCTCAACAGGACCTTCTGTCTCAGTAAGATCTTCTGCCTCAGTAGGACTTTCTGTTTCAGTAAGATCTTCTGGAGCAGAAGGGAAGGCAGCACTAGATGATCTTATGGATCCACCTGAGTCAGCTGCTTCTGGAGCTTCCTCTTGCTCAGATGTGCTATAGGATATATCAGTGACATCCATTTCAAGGTGTAGAGACTTTTCACAAACTATTTGGTCTGCATCCAGGGGATTCGCTTTCACAGGAGGAATGTGTCTCCTGTGAAATTTCTGCAGACTCTACCTTTGGTGGTGACTGCTCATTTTCAACACTATATTCTGAAAAATGCTCAACCAAAGTAACTCCTCCTATCACAGGCTTATTATTATAGATATATTGTATGTGAACATTTGTATTCGCCCGGAAAGGAGACTTGGGAGCTTGATCACTAGCAGGAGGTTCTTGTTCATCCTCCAAGGGGTATGAGAATGTTTCGTCTTTAGATTCAGAACCCAAATCTATTTCAACAGATACTTGTCTCAGACCCTGATTAGTTACCTCTGCAGAACATTTTACAGACACCCCTTCATCCTGAGAATCCTCTTTGAAAATGGTAGACATACTTGTTGCCACATCCACCATTAAAACGTCAGACTCACAAGAAAAAACATAGGAAGTTTTACCTAACATCTGTGCAGCAAACTGAGCTGGATCAGCAGGCACATAAGCAAGTTCTGGAGATGGTGATGAGGGTGGGGTGTTACTCTTAGGGGTGGCTGGTTTTGAAGGACCACAGATCGCTTCCACTGTCTCATCTTGGAGTGGATCATGAAATGATGGGAACTGAGTGGTTTTGTTGTTAGGTGATGTTTCAGTTATATTGTCCTCCTCTGTGTCCGTAGATTTTTCCTTCCGTTTAGGTTCTTGACAAATCAAAGTTAGTTGTTCTGGCTCTTTCACAGATTCCGATTTCTTCTCTTGTGTCACTCCTTCTGACCATTTCTCTACTAAAATGGAGGGGTTAATAAGCATATTATTTGTCTAAAGAAGATTCAAGAAAATAGCAAAAGAACGAGCATATACATGTGAAGATACAGATTTTTTAATTTTCTTGGAGTCATGAACCAGTAAGTCTGTCTTAAGTTAGAAACATTGTAAGTAAACAAAAACCATGGATTGGGGGCTCTAGTTAGCTACCATGACCCAGAATAACCAGGGAATATACTGCAGCTTCTACTAAATGCATCATTTTCACCTCATCTTAAAAGTCAAAAAATTTTGTAGGCCAGGAAGGTAACTCCAAAGACAAAAAGTTTTTGTCTTGTATGTGACCACTTCAGCTGCAACCATGGTTCAATCTCCGGTATTGCATGTGACCTGCAACCATGGTTCAATCTCCGGTATTGCATGTGACCTGCAACCATGGTTCAATCTCCGGTATTGCATGTGACCTGCAACCATGGTTCAATCTCCAGTATTGCATGTGACCTGCAACCATGGTTCAATCTCTGGTATTGCATGTGACCTGCAACCATGGTTCAATCTCTCAGTATTGCATGTGACCTGCAACCATGGTTCAATCTCTGGTATTGCATGTGACCTGCAACCGTGGTTCAATCTCGGTATTGCATGTGACCTGCAACCGTGGTTCAATCTCGGTATTGCATGTGACCTGCAACCATGGTTCAATCTCCGGTATTGCATGTGACCTGCAACCGTGGTTCAATCTCCGGTATTGCATGTGACCTGCAACCATGGTTCAATCTCCGGTATTGCATGTGACCCACTGACCCCCACTGGAGACAAACAAAAGTCAAAAGCTCTGAAGTAAAAACCATTGTAAGCTAAACATGTAGGCAATACACACATTACTTTCCAACATCTGTGATTCAATATGGGTGATAAGAATTTCCTGTAATTTATTCACTCAAAAAATAGTGCAAAACCCTTTGTGACTCTAAGTAACACGATGACAAAACTTCCACTGAGCAGCTATCAGGGAAAATATTCTTTTTTTTTTTTTTTGCTTTTATGGGTCACACCCGGCGACGCTCAGGAGTTACTCCTGGCTCTGCCCCTCAGGAATTACTCCCTGGCAATGCTCAGGGGACCATATGGGATGCGGGATCAAACCCAGGCCAGCACAGGCCGCCGCATGCAAGGCAAACGCCCTACCCGCTAGGCTATCGCCCCAGGGAAAATATTCTAATTCTGCAAGAAGCTATAAAACCTTTTATATTTGGAGACCCACTCCTGGTTCTGTGCTCAGGGATTACTCTGGCAGGACTGGGGGACTGTAGGTGGTACAGAGGATTGAATCCATGCTGATCAAGCCACCTACGCACTATACTAGCTCAGTAAGCGATAAAACTCATATAGGCAAAACTGACCCAAGCTTGGTGGGAGAGGGATGTAGACTTTGACTTGGTCAATAAATAACCAAATCCAGTTTGTGTAGGAGCAAAAGTTATTTTTCTGTCTGTAAGGAGTAGAGAGCCACAAGTATATAAACCAATTCAAAAAATAAGGCATAGAAATAGAAGTTGGCATAAA
Source organism: Cryptotis parvus (assembly GCA_021461705.1). Taxonomy (NCBI): domain Eukaryota; kingdom Metazoa; phylum Chordata; class Mammalia; order Eulipotyphla; family Soricidae; genus Cryptotis; species Cryptotis parvus. Next base: position 94,636 of record JAJIBD010026261.1, read on the forward strand.
AAAGTGAAGACGGTTAAGAATTTTCAGTGATTACATAACTCAAGCCAATGATGAGACATATTACAGCAATGGCGCTGCACTGGAAGTGAAATTAGACCCAAAAAATCAGTTTTTGGCTGCAGTTTAGGATCAAGCCAAAGAGTTCAGGATCAGAAAGCTATCAGGGAAAGGTTGAAGATGGGGCTAACCATGGAAAAGACTGTGACAGTGACGTTTAGATCTCTACTCTGATGAAGACACAGCTGCCATCTACACTGAGAAGTGAACAGATCAGAATTGGCATAATCTGGGCTTTAGGCTTCACAGAGAGACAATAGGGGAGGAATAGGAAGCTGAAGTTCTTCCCCATTTGAGCTGAAGAATTTAAGTTTCTCCAGAGAGATCCTACATCACTATTCTGGGAAAAAAGCATTAAACATGCTACTCAGAAGATTGAAGCTTGGATTTTGAATAGTGCTCAATGTTTAGAAACTTACAATGCTATTTAAAATTCTGGAGACGGAGATTTGAGTCATGTGTCACCTACCTTATAGTTGTTTTAATTGATCCAAAATATTCCTAGTACCTAGCACCTAACAGATACTCTGTGAAATCTGTTTCCTTCTTTTCCTCAATAGAGTAAGTGATGGACTTTAAAAGTCTTTGGCTTTAAAATATCACCGAAGTTTTAATATCTCTTCAGTGGTTCATTTGGATTAATGAAGAAACTCTCAAGACTAAGAAACGGGGACATTTTCATTTATTCATAATACTAAGATATTCAAGTAACCAAAACAAATGGAAAAGGCAAGAATCTTACAGCATGAACTGCTTGGGAAATGGGTAGACAAGGATAAAAAAAAGCTGCAATAGAGGAGTCTTCGATAGAGCAAGAGGGCATCAACCTTTGATCACTCATAAGTGCTAGAAAATGGGGAAATATAAGGTGAGAAAAATGCGCTCTCATGTCTTTTAATCGTCTGACTCTTCCTCCATCAGATGAATTTTTTTTTTTTTTTTGGTGCTGAAGCTGCTACTTGGGGCCACACAGATGCTTCTGCTCTACCACTTAGCTATGCCCCCAGCCCTCTCTGTGAAAAGAAGTTTTAAGGCCATGAGAGATGATGGGCAAATGCTCTTGGTTCTGTGCTGACACCTACCAAATACAGGGTTCCTTCTAGAAAACCAAATCCCAGAATGAAATGTTTAAAAGACACGTCTGAGCAGGAATATACTCTCCCTGCTTCCACAGTAGGACTGCTGCAGTGAGCCAGTGAGTTGGACGTGGAGACAGCACTGCCAGCCAGCACTCGGAAAACAAGTCGTATCTCACAGCTCAGAGACGAGGGAGGTAGCAGTGAACTAGGATTAGGAATTAGTTCGTTCCCATTCCACCACATTTTAACACCTGGTGCTTTCTTCAGATTGGTTTAGTCTCTGCTAAAGAAACTGAACAATCAGGGTAAGAGATTCTGATCTGAGGCCCAGCAATGTTTCATAAATTCCTCATATTTACATCATTTAAGTTACTGTAAGAATCTGAATCCTAGGGATCAGCAGCACATAGTCTGTTACAGGTGTCACCATTCACATATAAAACTGGAATCAACATCAGGAAAGTTCTATTTAAAGGAAGAAGATAGTACCTGTTATATGTACATTTTTATTATAGATAACTGTACAATCATGCAGCCACGTTTATCCCGAGCTCCCACAGGAACAGCAGTTAGGGAATTAAACCCGTCAGAAGGTGAGAAGATGTCACTCAGGGGAGGAAATGCCTACAAGTGGGAACCTTCATTCTGTTTATCCCCAGATAGTCTCTCTTTAGCCTGGAGTATTGCTTTCCTGGATAGAAGATTTATATAGTCATTGTGATAGAATGCAAGCCAATGAATACTGCTTGCTTACTAAGGGGGTTTTGGGGATTTTGGGATTCCCAATAAAAGATTGGTGTGCCGAACTTATTAGTAACATTTAATGCTTTATTTCTAGTCACACCTTTATGTTTCCTTCCCCTCACCCTTGTAAACTAGAACAAGCTAGTTGAACAATGCTAATTTGTATTTTATTACACCCCAAACATGTTCTTACTACAGTCAGGCTATGTATTTACTTTAGAATAACCTCTATAAGCCATGTCTGTTTCCTTGATATAATTAGCCTTACCTGCTCCATTAGTGCAGTAAGAACTGAACTTTTGGCAGGGAGGAGGCGAGCTTGGGGGACCATATGTGGTGCTGGGGATCAAACCCAGACCAGCCACGTGCAGGCAGCTGCTCTGCCTGCTCTACTATCTCCCTGGCCCTAAGAACTGAAAATTTGAGACTATAAATGTTAACCCAGCTGGGCCAAAATCCTCTTTAGTCCTTCAGTAAAATAACCTCTAGGGCAGTCAGTTGTCTTCTAGCATATCACTCAACTTGTCACCACTTTCAAACCTTGCAGGCCCACACATACAGTCCCCATGACTCTCAGACAGGTCCCTGCCTTAGAAGACAAAGCACACAATCCATAATAACTTACTCAGCGTGGTGTAGAGTGGGGAAGAGAGGAGGAAGGAGAGTGGAGAGGGGAAATCCCGCAGATAAGCAGCCAGAGGATAAGTAACTCCTGATGGGAGCCATAGCAATAGTCCAGTGGGGAGGGCATTTGTCTTGCATGAGGCCAACCCAGGCTTGATCCCCGCATCCCATATGGTCCCCTGATCGCCACCAGGAGTAACCCCTGAACACTGTTGGCTGTGCCCCCCAAAAAAAATCCCCCAGATTACTCCTGAAATATAGCAATGACTTTGTCCTAATGCTGATTCGGTTGTTAATCTTGCTTTATTTGGGGCATCTTTTTCATTCTAAACCTAAACTCATGCAAAGTTACTCCTGTCCCTCCCACGAGGTTAACCTCCCAGCTCATCCAGGGCTTCTGCCTTCCTTTCTGTTGAGTCCCAGTAGCCTCGCCACTTTGAGTATGCAACATGCACTCATGTAGTATGGGCTCAGGTATGTGCTCATGTAGCATGCGCTCATGCAGTATCATGCATGTAGTATGGGCTTATGTAGCAAGCGCTCAGGCAGTATGTGCTCATGCAGCATCACGTAGCATGCACTCATGTAGCATGCACTCCTGCAGCATGCATGCACTCCTGCACTCATGTAGTGTGCACCCATGTAGCATGCACTCATGCAGCATCACTCATGTAGTATGCAGTCATCAGTATCACTCACGCAGTATGTGCTCGTGTAGCATGTGCACATGTAGCATGCACTCGCAGCATCACTCATGTAGTATGCAGTCATCAGTATCACTCACGCAGTATGTGCTCGTGTAGCATGTGCATATGTAGCATGCAATCATGCAATATGTGCACATGTAATTTGCACTTGTGTAGCATGCACTTATATAGCATGCACTCATGGTATGTAGTATGTGTTCCTGCAGTATCACTCACGTAATATGCACTCAGTAGTGTGCACTCATGCAGTATCACTCATGTATCTGCTCATGTAGTATGCACTTATGTAATATGCGCTCATGTAGCATGCAGTATGTGCTCATGTTGCAGCATTCATGCAGTATGAGCTCATGCAGTATGTGCTTATGTAGTACCCGGTCATATAGCATGTGCTCATGCAGTATCACTTGTGCAGTATGAGCTCATGCAGTATGCGCTCATGTAGTACCGGTCATATAGCATGTGCTCATGCAGTATCACTTGTGCAGTATGAGCTCATGCAGTATGCGCTCATGTAGCATGCAACCACTCATGCAGTATTACTCATGAAGTATGCACTCATACTGTATGCACTTGTGTAGCATGCACTCATGTGGTATCACTCATGTAGTGCGCACTTATGTAGCATGCGCTCCTGCAGTACCACTCATGTAGTATGGGTTCATGCAGTATCACTCATGTAGCATGCACTCACGTAGGATGGGCTCATGCAGTATCATTCATGTAGCATGCACTCATGCAGTATCACTTATGTAGTATGCTCTCATGTAGTACCACTCGTAGCATGCACTCATGTAGTATGCTCTCATGCAGTACGAAAAAAATTTCTAGGTCTAGGTAATTCTATTTAAACCTATAGATTTTGATTAAAATCTCTTATTAAAGACATAGCTAAACAGTATATTTTTTCTACATCCTCTTTTCAAGATAAGGCACACTTTTACAACGTATTCAGATTTTCCTTTTTTTCTTAAATTTCCTCCTCGCTAAACTACATTATGTGTAGAATTTATCTACTTTATGTTACTTTTAAGATACATTAGCATGGAATTATTCACAGTATTCACGGTATTATTTTTTTAATTTTATAAAACCACAAAATAAAATTTCTTTCAACTTATCGATTCATTATTTTTAATATTTTGAGTTTAGCTTTACTCGCCTATGTGTGTATATAGGTGTCACCTTCACAATAAATAAAAATTGATCTCATGTGGGACATAAAGAAATATAGTAGGGAAAGAGCAAATAACTACAGTCATTGGAACTGAAGAATTTACAAAAAGTGAGCTTACATGGAAGAAGTGGGGTCTGGAAGGGCCTTAGGACACTGGTGGAGGGAAGGAGATACTTTTGATAAGTGTGTGGTATTAGAATGATGTACATATGGAAAGTATAATTAATAGTATCCTAAGTCCTAGAACCATCATTAAAATGGTTAAGGGAAAAAAGTGGTTGGCAGCTCACTGGTCTTACTTGTCTCTGAAATCATCACTCCAAGGAGTTGATCAGTCAGTACTGCAGGTATTAGTTATTTCCCACACTGAGCAGGAGTTTTCACTTTTTCCACAAGATTCTGCCAAATGCTTTTCTTTTTTTTTCTTCCTATGTCAGACCATCCAGGGCCCACAGGGCAGAGCCTTGGGGGTGTAGACTATCCTGTCTCCTCTCTGCCACCTGCCAATGCAGCTGGGCACCACAGCCACACCTGCAACACCTCAGGTGGCCAGAATGCTTTACTTTTAAAAAAAAGTATTATTCACTACTGGTCCTCCTTTACCCTTTACGTATCCTATTTCATTTATTGTGCTTAATTTTCATCCTATAAACTTTTCCCTCATTTTACCTTTCTGAACTTTATACTTTTCTCTGGTTCCTATTCACATAAAACAGCCATTTACACAAAAACATAACTTTTATACAGATATACAGGCTATATCACAGCGATATCAGCTTAACTCTTTACTCCACAAAAAAACTCTTGGGGATATAAGGAAATCTGGTAAGAAAACAAATATCCAGAGGCCACAGACTGGTCTTTAGTGAGAGGCGCGTCACTGCAGGGAGGGTGGGGGACCCTGGAGCAATGGTGGAGGGAAGAACACACACTGTGGAGGTATGGTGTCGGGATGTTTAGTCATGAAATGATGAAGACCCTGGACGAGATGGCTGTTGACACTAAACAGCCTGCTGTCCAGTCAGAACTCCATCAAGGAGGGGGACAGGTGATTAATCTTTCATTCATAAGAGCTTTCAGGAAACAGGGATTATGCAACTTTTTGGAAGTATGTATCTCAGGGTTTATTGCTGCAACAGACAGTTCTTTTAAGGGGCTTCCCTGAAAACAGTGTAGAATGTACTGGAAAGGGTTTAATTCACTTTCTTTAAATTAAAAAGTTCAGGCCTCATTCCTAAGTTTAGATGCTTGCTGATAATGAGTCCATTTTTTAAAAACTAGTATTGTTGAATTCTTACCACTTAGGGTACTTACCTTTAAGCTGATGAAATAGTTTAATCAGTTCTTTTATGTCTAGACACCCATTCCCTGCAGAAATAAATACATGAAATCAGGTACATAAAATTTCCAATTTGAAATGCCTTCTTTTCCAAGCAACAAATACAAAGGAATAACGAACCTTCTCTAAATGCAGTCAGTTCTTTAAAGTACACTGCTGCGAACTGGGTGATGTTGGACGGGTTGACTTTGAGGACGGCCCTGCTTACTCCCCTCCAGCAGAGTCTTGAGGCCATAGGGGATGACAAGTCTGGGCTTTGAAGAAATCATCTTGGCAGGATGTCTTGAATCTCAACTAGGAGAAAAAGCAAAGCCTTATACATAATATAGATTTCAGTAAATGATTTCTTATGTGGGGCCGGAGTGATAGCACAGCCGTGTAGGGCATTTGCCTTGCATGCAGCTGACCGGGTTTGATCCCCGCATCCCATATGGTCCCCAAGCACCGCCAGGAGTAATTCCTGAGTGAAGAGCGAGGAGTGACCCCTGAGCATCGCTGGGTGTGACCCAAAGAGCAAAAAAAAAAAATCCTTATGCATTAACTAGTTTCAAAGAAAATGTCTAATTCTACAGGAATGTTTTAGTTTCAAATCTAATCTCTTAGGTATTTAATAAAGTAGAATAATTCTCAAAATCAAAAGGAAAAAATCAGAAAACATACTACCAATAGCTGATTAGGTAAAAATGAGCAGTCTATCATTATTAAAGAACTCCAAATCCCTCCCAGGAACTCCAACATAGTAAATATAAAGATCATATAAAAATCAATATTTTGCCAAGTAAAATTGCTCAAGAAAGTTGTGTTCAAACAGCATCCTCCCAAACCACCTGGGCAATGAGTGATGTCTGCACAATAGCGATGCTTAGAAATCAGTTTCTGTAAGAAAGTGTCTTCACTGCCCTATTTGGTCCTATTTATAAGCTTCATGTATGGATTTTAGAGTGCAATTTAATTTTTTGACAAGAGTGCACATGTTGCTTGTGCATTATACCACCATCACATGCACCTTTCCCTCCATTTCTTTCCCTGCTCCTGCCTTCATTCCCTCTTCTCCCCCACTGCCTTTCTGGATTTTAAGTGGCGCCAAGGGTATTGTATATTATGGCCTGCAATTCTCAAGAGTTGCAGAGGGTTCCACCTGAAACTGTCAGTGCTGTGTGTGTGGTAGGGGAAGAGGACGATTTGAGAAGGCTTAGAAATAAAGAAAACAAAATATGTAAGGAAACCAGGTATATGGGAGAAAGATAGGACGAGATACAATTAGGGAAGTTAATACTCCAGATAAGCCATTACTAGTTCACTTTGGAAGGCAGCACATCACCTTCACTTTGATAATGAGATTCAGGACTGGAAATGCAGGCAGTAAGACACTTGCTCGGCCCCGGCTGACAGGGCTCCAATCCCTTGCACCAGGTATGGTCCCTAGAGCCCCACCGGAAGAGATCCCCGAGCATAGAGCCATCGTTAGTTCTGAGTACACCAGATGTGACCCCCCCAAATAAATTTTTGAGAAGAAGGATGCCAATTTGTGTCAAACTATATTCACAAAATGGGAAACATTTGTTAAGTGATTCAGTTTCCCTCGGATAAGAAAACAAAATCAGCTGTTTGGGAGAATCACAACTATTCTGGACATTGAGACCCAGGAGAAATCTCTCCCTCTGGGTCCTCACTAAGAGAACAGTAGGTATAATGAACCCTGTCCTCAACAACATCCCTCCTAGTAAATAGAGTAACGAGTTTCATGGGGCTAAGTGCACCGTTTAGCTACAGCGATTACACAAAGGGCCAGCCCCTAATAAATAAAAAGTGTCAAGGCAAAAAAAGATATTTAAAACCATGAAGAAAATCCTTTGAGACCTTGTAAGTGTATCCACTCCGTTACTGAAAAACTTGTTCTCGTAGCATCATTTGGCAGTTTTACCAAATGAAACCATCCTTCATGAGAAGGCCAGTGGACCGGACATTACGCACTGTGCGTATCCTAGTGTACCTTGACCATCCGTCATGAGAAGGCCAGTGGACGGACATTACGCACTGTGCGTATCCTAGTGTACCTTGAAGGTGTCTGCCCTTTACCGTTTGTGTCGCTCGCACCACCGCTGCCTGCAGTGTGAGCTGCGTGTTTGCAGTGGTTTACCCCTAACGTAGCCCCCTCGAGGGGACTACAAACCCTTTCTAGAGGCAAGACCAAGGCAGTCCTGCAGTCTGGGACCCCCCAACCACCCCCCCAAAAACCCTCCCATCCCATCTCCCAATCGTTGTTCCCAAGGCAAGACCAATCCGTGGTTAAGCCTAAAGCCGCAAATCACAAGCTGTTTGAAAGGGAGTTGAATGTCCCTCTCCTCTACGCCAAGAGCCCGCATTTATGGGGCGATTTGATGGCCACGCAGGGGCAGAGAGCTACAGGGTGAAAGAAGTTCCGAGCCCCAGTAAGCCTAAGGAGGCGATGCGAGAGCGCCCCACTGGCTTTAAGGAGGTGATGCGGGGGCGCCCGCTGGCTTTAAGGAGGTGATGCGGAGCGCCCCGCTGGCTTTTAAGGAGGCGATGCAAGAGCGCCCCACTGGCTTTAAGGAGGTGATGCCAGAGCCCCACTGGCTTTAAGGAGGTGATGCGAGCGCCCCACTGGCTTTAAGGGAGGCGATGCGAGCGCCCCACTGGCTTTAAAGAGGTGATGCGGAGCGCCCCACTGGCTTTAAGGAGGTGATGCGAGGCGCCCCACTGGCTTTAGGGAGGTGATGGGAGAGCGCCCCGCCGGCCTAAAAGGAGGCGATGCGATGCGCCCAGCTGGCCTTAAGGAGGCGATGCGGCGCCCGCCGGCTTAAGGAGGCGATGCGAGCACCCGGCCGGCTTAAGGAGGCGATGCGGCGCCCCGCTGGCCTAAGGAGGCGATGCGAGCGCCCGCTGGCCTAAGGAGGCCTGGAGACCCGCCGGCCTAAGGAGGCGATGCGAGCGCCCGCCGGCTTAAGGAGGCGATGCGGCGCCCCGCCGCCTAAAGGAGGCGATGCGAGCGCCCGGCCGGCTTAAGGAGGCGAGCGAGCGCCCCGCTGGCCTAAGGAGGCGATGCGAGCGCCCCGCTGGCCTAAGGAGGCGAGCGAGACCCGCCGGCCTAAGGAGGCGTGCGGACCCCCCGGCCTAAGGAGGCGAGCGGCGCCCCCCGGCCTAAGGAGGCGATGCGAGCGCCCCCGGCCTAAGGAGGCGAGGCGCCCGCTGGCCTAAGGAGGCGATGCGAGCGCCCCGCTGGCCTAAGGAGGCGATGCGAGCGCCCCTCTGGCTTAAGGAGGCGATGCGGAGCGCCCCGCCGGCCTAAGGAGGCGATGCGAGCGCCCCGCTGGCCTTTAAGGGAGGCGATGCGAGCGCCCCGCCGGCCTAAGGGAGGCGATGCGAGCGCCCCGCCGGCCTAAGGAGGCGATGCGAGCGCCCCGCCGGCCTTAAGGAGGCGATGCGAGCGCCCCGCCGGCCTAAGGAGGCGATGCGAGCGCCCCGCCGGCCTTAAGGAGGCGATGCGAGCGCCCCGCCGGCCTAAGGAGGCGATGCGAGCGCCCCGCTGGCCCTAAGGAGGCGATGCGAGCGCCCCGCCGGCCTAAGGAGGCGATGCGAGCGCCCCGCTGGCCTTAAGGAGGTGATGCGAGCGCCCCGCCGGCCTAAGGGAGGCGATGCGAGCGCCCCGCCGGCCTAAGGAGGCGAGCGAGCGCCCCGCTGGCCTAGGGAGGCGATGCGAGCGCCCCGCCGGCCTAAGGAGGCGATGCGAGCGCCCGCGGCTCCCGAAAGGTGGCTCTGCGTGTCGGTTTGCTGCCGGGCGGGGAGGGCAGCGGACGTCGGTCCCACTCTCCTCCGGAGTCGCCCCTCCTGGGGGCCTCGGCCTCCCCGCACCGGCTTCCGCCCCCGCCACAGACAGCGGGCACTCCGGGCCTAACCGCCCCCGGGCGAGCGGGGCGTCTCCCCGCGCCTGCCCACCTTCTCTCCGGCCAAGCTCTAAAGACGTTGCCCCCTTGCCGGCGGCTCCTGGAGCGCCCGCAGCGCCGGGCTCCTTATATAGCCCCAGGGCGTCAGCGGCTGCGTCACAAACCCGGCCCTACCACTGAGCACCCTGATTGGTCACCGAAAGGGGTGTGGCCTTGGCGCTACACCCAATGGGGGAGCCGCGGAGGACAAAGGCGGCGCTGCGAGCGGGGGAGGAGCTCTTCCTCACGCCTAACAAATTTGGCTTTTCCAAAGCGCCGGAGGCTTCCTTTGTCTCCTCCAGAACTGGTTTAGAGGGAAAAGTAACCGATTGGGAGCAGCTCCAACCTGCCGTCGCCTCTCCTCCCTAAGCCTTCCCCGTATCTGTCTACTCACCCTCTCAGATAATTTCGGGTCCCTTGCACACAGCAAGCATGTGTAAGCAGAATGAATTCTATGGAATTCGGCCTTTTCCTCTGGAGAAACTTAACTGTGGATACAGAATTTGGCATGAGTCCCGAAACTCTATTTTTCCTTTATTGAAATACCTTAGGGGCCGGAGCAATAGCCCAGCGGGTAGGGCGTTTGCTTGCACGGGTTGGATCCCGGCATCCCATATGGTCCCCGAGCACCGCCAGGAGCAATTCCTGAGTGCAGAGCCAGGAGTAACCCCTGAGCATCGCCGGGTGTGACCCAAAAGAACAAAAAAACCTTAGGCATTCTTAGCCCACCCCTCTCCACCACTGCCCTCCAAAACTTTGCATCAGCAACAAGCTACCAATCATTGAAGATGAGAAACCCAGGCTCAGTTTAACCAAAGGAGTATTCATCCAATACTCACCTTTCACCGACTTGGGATAAAACAACTGTACTGGACATTAAATTCAACTAATGGTTATCGGATTCCAAGCAGCCTTCCTGGTCATCCATTTTCAAATGTTTAAAAACCAACAAGAACTGTTTACGTTCACATTTTTTCCTCCCCATTCCGACCTCCTAAGTTTTTTAACTGAAGGGAAACTGCTAAGACTGTACCAGGTCTCTAGGTGAAGATAAAGTGAGGCTGCTGTGATTTCTGATAATCTGGTTCATGGCATTTGGTGTCACTGAATTAGAGGCATTTATGATTGTGTAGGACCTCTTGAACACCAAACGAGGCATCCGATACTCACAGGTCTTTACTCTTTCCACATGTGTTCAGTCACTTTGTTCAAGATACCCTGGAATGCAAGCCATTACAGTGAAAACATTTAATGACAAACCATTGTCCTTTACAGTCTTATCTTTTCACTTTCAGTCACCCGAGCTCGCGTACCAAAGTATCAATCTCTTGTTATTTTTCCCTACCACTCTTCCCCCCATTTTTAGCTCAGACATCACAGAAGTCCATAGTGGAGCCTCTGCGACGATCTTACCTCTCAGCTTTTGGTTTCCATTTGACTCTAAACCACTGGGCTGGAATGCGTCTGCTCCTGGTCACCTCTGTTCCTTTGCCCATCAGGATCAACGGACCAGACATTCCTCTAGCCATCATTTTCACCAGACAACCTTCTTCTTGATAACTTAGCTGGGAAATATCCTCCTTTTGAAGTCAGAGGGTGAGAAGCTCTTCCCCAGGGCCCTGTGATATATGCACCAATGGAGCAATGTTTGGCTTTCCCTGGGGCAGTCTTTCATTTAGGCTACCTACCTTAGAATCATCCCCTAAGTAAAAATGCCTTCTCTGGGGTCGGAGCCATAGCACAGCGGGTAGGGCATTTGCCTTGCACGGGGAAGACCCAGGTTCAATCCCGGCATCCCATATGGTCCCCTGAGCACTGCCAGGAGTAATTCCTGAGCGCAGAGCCAGGAGTAATCCCTGAGCATTGCCAGGTGTGACCCAAAAAAAAAAAAAAGCCTTCCCTGGGTCTTATGTTAGAACCTAACTGAACCACAATCTGAATAGGACTCACCTATAAGACACCATGCTGGCTCTTGGGACGTAAAATTAAATGTAACCCAAATGTCATGGGTTGCAAGTGTTTTTCCTTTTGCATTCAGCCAACTAGTTGATCGAGTTTAGTTCCCTTGCTACTTTTCACAGAAAAGGTAATTACACTGTGTGCTGAATATTTTTTGTGTGAGTGCAAATTTTGGGAAGACCACATTTTTGATGAAGCAACTTCTGATTTTCTTGCTTGCCCTCAACGATTTTTTCCTTGTGTATTTTTCTCTTCCCAACTTAAGTCTCTTCCTTTGGGAGGATTGGGATTCCCCCCCAAAAAATGCCAATTGAATAAAAAATGATGTGAGGAATACTAAATAGTGCATCCCTGTGTATCTGCATATCTTCACAGGCTAAGGCAATCTTTGAAACTTGCCACTATTCCTCAAGGAATCAAATGACTAGGGAAGTTTGCACACACAAAATGTGACTTGTATGCACATATACTTACAGCAAAATATACTTGTTATTTTAAGTCAGAACTGGGTTCCTTAAGTTGGGAGAAACATTAAAGTGCAAATTTTATAAATAATAGACTCATAATACCTGATAGTAAATATTCTCATTTTTGACATCTGCTAGTAACAATTATTTGAATTATTTTTATGTGACATGCTATAAAAAAAGGGATACCTATCTCCCTAAACTGTACCATTTTAAGTATGCTAACCACAAAGGTGTTTGTAACATTGTTATCAGACCATGCCTCTGGGTATAATTATAAGAGTATCTTTAGGGTACATAAAATCACCAGAGATTTCACTTATTAGAGGCACAATCTAGTACAAAAATATATTTGACATATAAATTACATGATACATGAAAAGTCTCAAAAGTAGGAACGTGGAAGGGGTGCCCCAACATGAAAAAGCACACAAAAGATGCAAAAGTTCCACTTTTATATGATTATTTTCTTCATCAGCCAGGGATAAGAGAGCAACTTAACACCAAAGTTAGTTTCCACATGTATTCCCATTGTTCATAGGTTGAATAAGTCACAGCATACAGGCCAGATAACTTAGGAATTACCAAACTGAAAACAGGCTCAGATTTCAGTCTAATAGTACAATGTACTTGCACTGTGGTTTGGATATTTTAGTCTTCAGAATCATCCATGATGCACCTTTCTGCAGGATGTACCTCCGCGTTCACAAAGATATGGAACTTCAGGCACCGAACCCAGGGGAGATAGTGTATGAAGAGATCCGTGCTTTTGACCATGGGGAAAAACACTGTACAGTATGGTCTATTCAATTAAGTGCGCTGAACACAAACTTATTTGAAAATAGCTAAATCTGTCTGGAAGGAAATATTGTTTAAGTAGTTAATACAGAAACTATTTTAAATGTCTAAGCTGCAGGGCTTTATGCAATCTTTGAATACTGAGTAAAAGTTAAAACAATAATTGAACAGAAAATTCAAGTATGTATGAACGCTGAAGATTCAGAAAGTGTCACATTTTAGCTATGAAAACAACAAAATGGAACAAATCATATTTTAATATTTATTATGTTCTTCCCTTTGGTCTTGACAAAACCAAGTAGTCAATGTTTAGATACAAACTCTTCTCTTGAGAAAGCATCGATTTGGTTTCTGGGTCTACTTATTACCTGAATGCATTACAAGGGTGTCCTTTAGCTGGTATTAAAGTTCACACAAAATCCCTACCAGGACTGAAAGTCAATGTTAATAAACACCTTGGGCGTGAGGAAACATTGAAACAGTTTGGCCAAGGCCAACTGAATGACCAATTCAGGAACTGACCACTCCTTCAGAGTGAGACTGCGGAGATCAACTATCCCAACATCCTACGTGCTTTTCCCATGGTGTATTTTTTATAGGAAATGGCAAAGTAATGCTTCCTGACCTTTTTCCGGCCATGGTCCCCTTCCGACCGTGTGTCCCCCTACGGTGTCTCTTCCCACCAGTCTCCCCTAGTCTTGTGCTGTGCTCCCCATTTACACAGTTTTCTTCTTGGCCCTCTTGGAATATCCCAGGGACCCAAGCTGAAAAATATATTGAAATACTGACATGGCATGAGCTCGTGCTTCTACTAAAAAGGTCTATAATGACACTATAAAATGATGCTCTCCAGATGTTTTATAAAAAGCAATTTTAAGACTGAGCTTAAGATTCAGGATGCTCCACAAATCTGAGAAGTTTGCCACATACATTTTAGCTGTAAAGATAATCAAGTCTATCTTGGTAGATCGACTCTAACAACACATTAGGTGCCTTTTAAGTTAATGTCAATTATAAGAGAAATTCTTAAAAGTGATGAGTATTGGGCCAGAGTGATAGTACAGAAGGCAGGGCATTTGCCTTGCATGCGGCCAACCCAGGTTTGATCCCTGGCATCCCGTATGGTCCCCTGAGCACTGCCAGGAGGAATTCCTGAGTGCAGACCCAGGAGTAACCCTGAACCACGTGTGACCCCCAAAAGAGTGAAAAAAAGTGAGAGTTAATGTATATGCAGCAAAAACACATGGGCAGTATTGGAAATGAATTAAGTGACAATAAAAGTTAGCAATAAATGATTAGCAAAAACGCAATCCATATTATAATATCAAATAACCTGAGCTGAAGGGGAATGCTTAAAGCCTGGCAATACATTGCCCAGATACCCTTGATCTTCAAAATCTGTGAGGCAGAAAAGTAACTTAATTCAAGAATACCCTTTCAAGCAATTTGTTAAAAGATTCCTAAAAGTTGGTAATTAGACAATTTATAAGAAGAAAACTCTGAAAATCTTGGCATTTTATCGAGTTTATATATCAAGCTTTCTAATAGATCAGATAAACAGTTACACTTTGGCTGATAAAAGTACCTCCTACTTGCTTTTACTTGGTTGTCTGTCAAAGGAAAAATGTTTCATCATTTTGGAACATTCAGTAGTAACTTAATATAAATATTTTGGTGATACAATTTCAGCTAAAAAAGTTCTTTTTAAAATAAGGAAATCATGGACTGCTTGGTCATGAACATCATTTTCTTCCTTTTCCAGTAAGAGAATAATTCTGTGGCCATGGATCCGGATCTCCTCACTTATACTAAGGACTAAGTCACTGAAAGAAGTGAATTAGCCTTTTTTGTGCCTGAGTCTCACTCTCTGAAAAGAGGAATTAGAGCATCTGTGCTACATAAATAACAGGAAGAGTTGGTAGATGAAAGTGAACTAGGGGGACACGTTCATCTTTGCGAAACACAACAGAAATGCCGCCATGAGACTGTTAATGAATGCACAGGTGCCCTTAGTGCCCCGACAGAGCCGTGCTGACCATGAGCCGAAGAGAGCCCCAGGATGAGGCTACTTCTATTTTCAAAAAACAAAGCACAAAACTAAAATGTTGCACAAGGTCACTTGGCCTTCTTCCCAGGGAATCCATTTATTTGTCTCCTTATCACTTTGAGCTATATGTTGAAAAGAGGCAGTCTTCAGTACGTCAGCCTAACGGGCGAACTGTCTCTGGCACAGGCGGTTTGTAGAGGAAGAGTCGATCTTCGCAAGACCCGTGTCTTCTGCTTTTATAAAGTGCAGACCTGGGTGGGCAGGGGCCCAGGGGAGTCGGGTCTGTCATTGAGGAACCAGCTCCCTCAGAGAGGCCAAAGCGGCATGGATGCGGACGTGCAGCCTGTTTTCAAAGTCATAGCCAGAGAAATCCTCCTGCAAAACCCAAGAGAGACATGTAGGAACCCTACTGACTGCGCTCGGCAGTGCTGCGCTCCCACCCACACAGGAGTCTAGTACTTCCCAACGGGGGAAAATCCTCTAGGACTTCTTCTAAAGGCTTCTCATGTGCTTGGCTTTGTTATTCTAACCTCAAGCTTGGTGTTCACTTCTAAAGGGTCAATTGCCGGTTTGCCGCGTCACAAGCGCTATGCCTGGAAAACTTTCCTCACATTATTCCTCAAACAGTGGTCTTATGTTGTATGCGTAAGGATAGTAAGCTGCTGATAGGAATTCTTAATTTAAGATCATAATTAAGAAGTGAAGTTCAAATAAATTCAAAACATGTTCAAACAGAAAGTGTCAGCAGAGGGAAGAGGGCGCCAGAAGGCAGTATAGTCATGCATGGAGCCCTATCAGGAACAGTACCCGAAACCACAGTGCAGAACCTTTTTGAAGAGGGCAGTAGCAGAGTTTCTCTTCTAGTTCTTTTGTCCCTTAGTGAAAAGTTTGTCTGAGTTTTATAATTTCTTTTCCAAGGCAGCTTATTATGTCGTGACATGATGTAGGGATGAGAGCTGAGAATTTCCTGAAGCCATAGTTTGGGCTGTCGTTCTAGAATACTAGTGTTGTATTCTAGTGCTAGGCACATTCTAAACACTCAATATATATTTGTAGAATAAATTTATGTTTACATTCTGGTAAAAAATAAAATAAAAAATGCCTGTCAAGGACTGGAGAGATAGTAAGGCAGGTAGGGCACTTGCTTGCACACAGTCAACCTGGGTCCAATCCCCAACATTCCCTAAGTCCCCAAGCCCTGCCAGAAATAATTTGAGTGAAGAGCTACGAAGTTACCCCTAAGCATCACTAGATGTGGTCCCCAAATAACCAAAAAATGTGCCTGTCATAGAGATAGGTGGGAGGGAAACTGGGACATTGATGGCAGGCAGTGGAAGGGGTTGACGTTAGGGACACTGCATGTCTGAAGCACAATCATGACTGAATCACAGTGCCTCAATAAAACATTAACAAATTAAGCATATGAAAAGTAGTGTATGAGGGGTTGGATAGTACAGCAGGGAGGGGGTTTGCCTTGCCAGTACAGTAGAGATGGGGTTTGGCAAGGCAAGTTGAACCCAGGTTCAATTTTCGGAATCCTTCCCAGACCCTATATGGTGTCACATGCCTGCCAAGAGTGATCGCAGAGTTCAGGAATAAGCCCTGAACACCTCTGGGTGAGACCTGCTGCCCCGCCTCCACACACCCTTCCCAAAATTATCAGTGCGAATTTTTTCAAATGTTTTTTCGTGATGATCTTGGTAATCTCACTTAGAATACTCCTCACTAATCCGATTAGTTATAACTTTTCCTTTCCAGAAATACAATCAACAACAATTATTTCATAAAATTTCTTGATTCAGGTCTGGGGAGATAGCTCACTGGGCTGGAGGTTTGTATGCAGGAGGCCTAGATCCAATCCCTGTCACCAAATGGTAAGTGCCAAGTACCATAAGCACATGCCAGGAATGATCCCCAGATACAGTCAGGAGTAATCCCTGAGCACCTCTGGAAACTATTCCCAAACAAAACTCGATTGAAACTCCAGGTGTACACTCCAGAGGAACAGAAGGGTACTAGATCTGCAGTTATCACTTTACCTTTGCTTGAAGAAGTAGGGTTCTGCCTCTTGCTACAGTCTGTGAATGTTAAGAGAAAGATTCTCTCAATAGCTGCATTTACAATAATTCAAACAAAAAGTTTTGTCATAGGATATGTTAATAAAAACAATTCAAAGTAAATAAAGAGCAGAGTGCTACTATAATGAATATTCATTTAATTATGACTCATTTTTTCTAATATACAACTATAAGTTTTTATTAAAACATCACCTTATAAGTGATTTCATAACATTTACTATTATTATATAAAATATATCTTAAATAAGTTATAAAACTTAGAGTAGGGAAACATAGAGATATCACAGGAGTTAAGGCACATACTTTGCAGGCTGCAGACCCTGGCTTGATCCTCAGTAAGACCCTGCAGGCTCTTAAGCACTGCCAGAGTGGTCCATGGCAATTTCGGACAGCACTGTACTCTGGTCTCCTGCAGTGAACTCCTGGCCTGGCTTGCTAATAATCATAAGGTTCCTCATAGCACCCCTTAGGTTAACACCCCTCAAAACAAATATTTAGACTAAGATCTTATTTAAAAAAAAAAAAAAAACCTGAAATGGGGCCAGGCGATAGCCCAGCAGGTAGGGCGTTTGCCTTGCATGTGGCGGCCTCCGCCAGCCTGGGTTTGATCCCGGCATCCCATATGGTCCCCGAGCACCGCCAGGAGTAATTCCTGAGTGCAGAGCCAGGAGTAGACCCTGAGCATTGCCGAATGTGACCCAAAAAACAAAAAAAAAACCTGAAATAATGTATCACTGTCTTCCCATTCATCATCGATTTGCTCGGAGGGCCCCAGTAACATCTCCATATGTCCTGTCTCATGCTAGTAGAGCCCAAGGGCATCTGTTTGCTCCAGGAACATAAAGAGCCTCAATCCATTCCAGAATGAACAAGCCAGACGACCCCCACTCCATGGGGCCTTCATTTTCCAAATCCGGACTCTCTCTCATCAGAACTCCACCCAGCAGACCAGCCTACACAGCCCGGCTCGCACGGCCGCACAGTTCATCAATAAATGCTGGAGTTAGAGATACCTACAAGAGTATGCTCCTGCACGGCAGAGCCTGGCAAGCTACCCGTGTTGTATTTGATATGCCAAATACCAGAAATAATGTAAAAATACAAATATATGCTATCTTTTTTTTGTTCAAATTTTATTACACCACTTTTAGACATATAATTGCAAGATGCTCATGTCGAGTTTTTTTTAGAACTTTTTTGTTCTTTATTTATTTATATTTAAGTATTTTATTATACCACCGTGAGATACACAATCACAAAGATACACAAATAAAAAGTTCATACCTGGGTTTTGGTCATACATTGTTCCAGCACCCATCCCTCCACCAGTGCCCATCTCCCACCACCAATTACCCGGTTCCCTCCCCCTTCCCCAGCCCGCCTCCATGGCAGGTTCCCCATTTCTTTCTCTCTCTCTCTCTCTCTCTCTCTCTCTCTCTCTCCCTTCCTTCCCTCCAGACTATGGACTACAGAACATACATTAAAGGGTTGTCATGTGTATCCTTTTGCCTGTATTTAATGCTCAGTTCTAGGTTGGCACTAGTCAACACACTGTTCTATTCTCTGTCCTACCCAGCCTCTGACTCCCAGATGTTTGTGACAATTTCCACCCTTGAGAAGACATCCTGATACGAGATCATGTTTCACTTGACCTTGGATATTGGCATCACAATATGCACATATATATCTATGCCATGCAAATAAATGCAGTCATTCTATATCTGTTCTCTCTCCTTCTGGCTAATTTCACTCAACATAATCTTCTCCACGTCCATCCATTTATAGGCAAATTTTATAACTTCATTTTTCCTAACAGCTGCAGAGTATTCCATTGTGTAGATGTACCAAAGTTTCTTTATGCAGTCATCGATTCTAGAGCACTCTGGTTGTTTCCAGATTCTGGCTATTGTGAATAATGCTGCTATGAACATAAAAGTAGGGATGGTTTTTCCACTGCGTATCCTTTGGCTTCCCAGAGTATATTCCCAGGAGTGGTATGGCTGGGTCAAATGGGAGTTCAATTTTTCGTCTTTGGAGGAATGTTCATATTGGTTTCCAGAAAGGCTGTACCAGCCGGCATTCCTGCCAACAGTGGATAGGTGTCCCCCTTTCCCCACATCCACGCCAGCACTTGTTGTTCTTGCTCTTTTGAATATGTGCCAGTCTCTGTGGTGTAAAATGATATCTCATTGTTGTTTTGATTTGCATCTCTCTGATGATTAGTGATGATGAGCATTTTTTTCATATGTTTTTTTGGCCATTCTAATTTCTTGTTGAAGTTTCTGTTCATTTCTTCTCCCCCATTTTTTTGATGGGGTTGTTTGTTTTCTTCATGTAAAGTTGTACCCGTGCCTGATATATTCTGGATATTAACCCCTTATCAGATGGGTATTGGGTGAATATTCTTTCCCATTCTGTGGACTTGTATCTTAGTCACTGTTTCTTTTGAGGTGCAGAAGCTTTGTAGTTTCAAGTAGTCCCATATGCTTATCTTTTCTTCTAGTTGCTTTGTTAGTGATGTTTCACCTTTGAAGATGCTTTTAGCTTCAATGTCGTGGAGGGTTTTTCCTATATTTTCTTCAATGTGCTTTATGGATTCAAGTCTGATATTGAGATCTTTAGTCCATTTTGATCTGATTTTTGTGCATGGTATTAGACACAGGTCCAATTCATTTTTTTTTACATGTTGCTGCCCAGTTTTCCCAGCACCACTTGTTGAAGAGGCTTTCCTTACTCCATTTTGGCCTCTTTACACCTTTATCAAAGATTAAATGATCATGTGTTTGAGGTTGGGTGTCAGGGATACTCAATTCTATTCCATATGTCCACAGGTCTGTTTTTTATTCTAATACCATGCTGTTTTAACTACTACTGCCTTGTAGCACAGTTTGAAGTTGGGAAAGGTGATGCCTCCCATCTTATTTTTCCTGAGGATTGCTTTAGCTATTCTTGGGGGTTTATTGTTCCATACAAATTTCAGGAGTGTTTGCTCAATTTCTTTGAAGAATGTCATGGGTATCCTTACAGGGACTGCATTGAATCTATACAGAGCTCTAGGGAGTATTACCATTTTGACAATGTTGATTCTTCCCATCCATGAGCAGGGAATATGTTTCCATTTCCTCGTGTCCTCTTTTATCTCTTGGAGCAGTGTCTTGTAGTTTTCTTTGTACAGGCCCTTTACACACTTGGTTAAGTTGATTCCTAGGTATTTGATTTTCTGTGGCACAATTGTGAATGGAATTGTTTCCTGAATATCCCTTTCTTCTCTTTCGTTATTTGTATATAGGAAAGCCACCGACTTTTGGGTGTTGATTTTGTATCCTGCCACTCTACTATATGTGTCTTTGTTTCTAGGAGTTTTTTTGGTAGAGAGTTTAGGGTTATCTAGGTATAATATCATGTCATCTGCAAATAATGATAGCTTGACTTCTTCCTTGCCTATCTGGATGCCCTTGATGTCCTTTTTCTTCTCTGATTGCTATGGCAAGTACTTGCAGTACTATATTGAATAAAAGAGGTGAGAGTGGGCAACCTTGTCTTGTCCCTGATCTCAGGGGGAAGGCTTTCAATTTTTTCCCCATTTAGAACGATGCTCACTGTGGGCCTTTGGTAGATGGCTGTAACTATCCTGAGGAAAGTCCCTTCAATTCCTCATTTTCTGGAGGGTTTTAATCATGAACAGGTGCTGGATCTTGTCAAATGCTTTCTCTGTGTCTATTGATTGGATCATATGGTTTTTATTTTTTCTCTTATTGATATGATGTATTATGTTGATTGACTTGAGAATGCTGAGCCATCCTTGCATTCCCAGGATGAATCCTACTTGGTCATGATGTATAATCTTGTTGATGAGTCTTTGGATTCTGTTGGCTAGTATTTTGTTGAAGATCTTAGCATCCGTGTTCATCAGGGATATTGGTCTGTAGTTTTCTTTCTTTGTGTTGTCTCTCCCTGCTTTGGGTATCAGGGTGATATGTGCCTCGTAGAAGCTGTTCAGGAGTGTTTCTGTTTCTTCTGTTTCCTGGAAGAGCTTGAAAAGGACTGGTAGTAGGTTCTCCTTAAAGGAGAGGATTGGCGCGGACGTGCTAGCACGCCTGCACGGTTTTGAGTTTTGGGATGTGGGTGGAGGGTTCTGGCCTGTTCCCTCGGGATGATTGGGTCCGTGGAGACACAAGGATCCACACACACACCTGTGGGGGAGGCTGCAATCGTTCCCGGAAGTGCAGGGCCCAAGGGGTCACAGATAAGATTACTTTGGCATATATAAGGGGCCCCTTGGCCTTTTGCTCCTTCTTTTGGGTAGGACTCCTCTCGGGTGAGATCCTCTTTCTTTGGTGGGAGACTTAGGCTCTTTTGTATGGACTAAGTTCGGACCAGATTAGAGTTTTTTTCATTGTATTGGATTGCTGTGGAAGCGCTTTTGTACTATTGAAAGCCTTTCTGGAACTGTGCTGGACTCGTGAATTTTCATCTGTTCCCCTGGCATCCTCAAAGGTAGAAGAGAACTTCTGTCCTGACACTGTTGGGGACCCCAGCAGCATCCCCGACAGAGATGTAATATTATAAGTTTCTACCAAAGTCCATGAAAACCTGTGCTATTTTAGTAAAATGAGGATTTTAAATGAAACACGAGTGCCAAGCCTGTCTCTGGCAAGACAGGATATACAGATTTAAGTGTCAGGCCAGTATAATGTTCTACTGATTTAGAGTACCCTTTACAAAGTCTAACATCTGAACACTAAGCTAAATTTATGAAAAATTAGACTTTAGAAAGTCAGCATTATTAATCAATGACAAAATATCCTATCATACCATGGGAAACAGGTAAAGATTTCAACTTTTTGGAGTCACTGTACTCAGGGCTTACCCTGGCTCTGAGCGCAGAGACAACTCCTGGTGGTTCTCAGGAGAGGGCATGTGGTGTTGAGAATTGAACGTGCTCTCAACCATGTGAAAGGTAAGTCCCTTAACTCTTGTGCTATCTCTCTGGTCACCTCAAATAAATTTTCAACCAAAAGTTTATACTTGTAATTCTAATTCCAGAAAAGAAATCACCTGCTTAAATACAGAATAAGATAGTATCAGCAAGTCCTAATGAGATTGGGGTCTGGGGGAAAAAAAGAAAAAAAGAAACAGAAGAATATGTATTCTCTTTTTCTTCCTCTTTTTCTTTCTTTCTTCTTCTTCAACTGGAACTGAACCCAGGGATTCACAATGCATATGTGAAATTTATTTTAAACAGGAGAGTCTCTTTGCATGCTCAGTTAAACTCTAGTTACAAAATACATAAAATCTTACCTCTGGTTTGTCTAAAAGAAGACAGCCGAGTTCATAGCAAGCATAGGGTTGAACGTATAAGTTATTCTGACGACATAGTTCATCTTTAAGAGCTCGCTGAAAGTACTGAAATAATACAAATTATTGCTAGAATTAATTTACTTTCCTATGTAAGGTTCATCACGTTTTCAAAAGGTGTGAAAGGAGAGTGTGTTTGTGTATTTTATATCAGGTTTTCTGTTTTGCATTTTTATTCCTTATTCGTATATTAGAAGTCCTTTATATGCTTATCTCGTGAGTTTCTTTCAGTATATGGCACTCAGCAGTCACCCAAAATTGCTGATACTTATTTTTCCACACCATTCATTAATGATTTATTGCTAAGGATATCTTTGCATCTCCAAGACTGAAAATTCTATTTTAACAGTTAAAACACACAAGCCAAGCATCATCTCTTGGTATGCGCCTCAACTCTTACCTTGCTGGCACTAATGTGTAGTATTTACTGCTTGGGGAGACAAGATAAACAGAAACTGACTCTCTCAAATACATTTACTCAAAGAAGAAAATATAAATGACCAAAGGGCACATGAAAAAATACTCTGCATCACTAATCATCAGAGAGATGCAAATCAAAACAACAGTGAGTTATTACTTCACACCACAGACACTGGCATATATCAAAAAGAACAAAACAGGCACACATGCTGCCTTAGCCCATGCGCTGCCTGTGCCCATGTGTTGCTCTTGAGCTATGTGATGCCTGAGTTTGTGTCGCCTGCATCTACCTTTGACGTATGTACAGGACGTGTACTGGGGCTCCCTCTCCACTCTGGAGAAACCCACCATCTCACTTGAGTACATGTGTGTTCTCTCTCTCTCTCCCCTCCTTCCTCAAAATATACAAGTAAAACCTGTATTTTTCCTTTAAAAAAACAACCAGTGTTGGCATGGATCAGAGAGGCAGAAAGGAGAAGGGGGACCCTTATCCATCGCTGGGAGAATTTTAATTCATCCTGTCTTTCTGGAAAATATAGATATTCCTAAAAAAAAAAAAACCACAATGGGTCTGAGCAATAGTCCAGCGGGTAGGGCATTTGCCTTGCACACGGCTGGCCCATGCCGCTGCCCGGGTTCGATCCCCGCATCCCATATGGTCCCCTGAGCGCTGCCAGGAATTATTCTTGAGTGCAGAGCCAGGAGAAACCCCTCAGCATTGCCGGGTGTGACCCAAGCAATTCCAGCAATTCCACTTCTTGGAATATACCTAAAGGACCCCAAAAAAATAGACAAGCACCCCAGGATCCTTGCACACTGTCTACCCACAACAATCAAAATCTGGAAGCAACCAAAATGCCCAAGAATATGTGCTGGATAAGGAAATCATGATCCTTATACACAACGATATTACTTGGCCATAAGATAAAACCATTTGATTCACTGCTACATGGATGGATCTAGAAAGGATCATGCTGAGAGAAGTTAGTCAGAGGTAGAGTCACAGAATGATCTCTTTCATATGCAGGGTACAGGAAACACAATAGGGGTAGAATGAAAGTTCAAAGACAAAGAACATGAGGACTGGCCTTCAGCAAGAAACACGCCACTTAAGGGGCTGGGGAATGGGGATAGGACAGGGAGGAAGCAACTGTTATGGTGGAGGGAAGGGTTCAACTGGGAAGAGGAGATGGTGCTGAAACTGGCAAAGTGTTATGCATGAAACCCTATTAGCAATAGTACTGCAAACCACAGTGCAAAAAAAAAGAAAAAGCACTCATGGAGGCAGAATGGTGGGGGAAGGTAAAGGGGGGGACAGTTGTTGGACACTGGTGAAGGGACTGGTGTTGAAACACTGCCTGAAACCCAATGTCAAATAACTTTGTAATTTCACTGTGACAAAATTTTAAAAAATAAGCTATGCAGAGTTACTTAGTAACTTCCACTTCCAGTACACTAAAATTATAATTCAAGCACATCAATATCCTTGGATTTAAAAGATTAGTTACCAGTATATGAACTCTTTTGAGAGCACTCAAAATGATACTGGAATCTAATTACAAAAACAAACCAAAAAAAAAAAAAAAAAAGCTCAAAATAACCCATCCAACTATCGTGACTCCTATCCATACGATACATACTTAGACAACCCAAAGCCAACAACTTTCTAAGCCTAGATCCAGGACTATGCCATAATCTGTGCTGAGAGAGGAAAAGTAAAACACACACAGACAGGCCTCATAATTTTTATATTTTCTAAGTGTGACATTTTGCACTGCTCCTTCAAAATTACCTCCTTTGTCATTTCTTCCTCTATTGCAACAGTCATCTTTGATTAATAGCCCATCCAGGAAGAAGCCCGGAAGTGAAGACATTTCCTGTTTTCACAACTCATTTTCTTTTTTAGTGACAACAGAGTTACCTGCACAGCATCTTCTGAGTTTCCTAAACATTTGTGTATGGCACCAAGAAGTAAATACTTTAATCCAGCAACAGATGAATCATCCACTTCATGGCAAGCTTAAAGACAAGTGAGAACAGGGGAAAGAAAATTAATTCCTTTAAAAAATCGGCCATTTAAGAATTTCATTGGTTGGAGACTTATTCAGTTCATAATTTGCCCCCCCTAAAACTCAGGGTGGACAAGGACTTGGGCTTTTGCTGTGAGGTGGGGCGACAAGGTTCTGGGCACTGAGAGGACATGTCAGGATTCAGTTGCAAGACCACACTCTGCAGTGCTAAGACGACACTGATAACTGAGGGCGCGAGGCTTACAGTGCGCCGGATGAAAAGCATTTTATAAACACTTTTCTACTGCCTACCAGTTCTTTCTGAAATGTAACTTCTTTGCGGCAAATATTCTACACAGCTACCAAATGACTTCTGGAATAATTCCAAAGCATACTAAATCATTGGTAGAAAAAGACAATTTACATATGAATATGTAAAGGAAATGTACATGTTTATATGTGTGTAAGAACACATTTTCTGTACCTCCATTCTTTTTTTTTTTTTTATTTTGGGGGTGTCACACCTGGCGACACTCAGGGATTACTCCTGGCTCCTCGCTCAGGAATTACTCCTGGCGGTGCACAGGGGACCTTATGGGATGCCAGGAATTGAACCTGGGTCAGCCACGTGCAAGGGAAACGCCCTATCAGCTAGCTTTGCTATCTGGCCCCTGTACCTCTATCCTTTTGGATGATATGGCTTTTATTGTGATGGGGGGTCCGTAATACCGGGCAGGTCTCAGGAGTCCTTTGGCAGGGCTCAGGGGGGTCACACAGTGCCACATCTATGCTGGACATGTGCTCCACCACTGGAGCCTTATCCTGAGCCCCTGCACACACGTCTTTTCACGTGAACAGCGCAGTCCTCCAGTAATCAGGCAGCTCAGTTTAAGTGTCCGCACACTCATGAGAAGATGAAGAGGTGGGGAGGAGAGCTCCACACTGTGTGACTGGACACAGTCCTCAGCAGCCCTGTAGCGCCCAGGATTGTTCTACCCCTCACTGGGCAAGTCCCTCACTGCTGAGCCTGGGCCTCCTCCCTACAAACAGGGCATGACACTACTGTCTGCCTTTCTCACACTTCCCTGCTTGACAGTGGGAAGCAGCTGAAATAATTTGCTGATTCAAGTCCCTCAAGTGCCTGCCACTAAACTTTCAGAGGAAATGCAATGGTATTTATTTCTACTAACAAAATCCATTTTATTAAAAACTTTCATTTCTCCTACAACCATAATAAAAATGACTTTATGAAGGCTTCATTATCACAACCTATGGCTTATGATCTTTTTAATACATGAATTAAAGAAGACAGCTTGTAATTCCACTCTCCTATATTAACTGAGACATAAGTATGCACGTTCCACACACAAGACTTGTACACTTTTGTTGGACACACCCATCTGCAGCATCTTCACTCATGTTAGGTCAGAGCCCACCCAGGAACATGAAGTATTTTCCCAGGGAAGAATGAATAAGCAAAAACCAAAAAGAATGAATAAGCAGATCAGCGGAGTTGTGAGCACACAACAACATGCCTCTCAGTAAGTGATAGGAACACACAATGGATCAATCCAGGCTCCAACAGGGATCAGCCACACATGTATGAAGCTGAGTGCAGAGAAACACACCCATTGATTCCTCATATCAATTTCAAGGACAAGGGTAAATAGTTTCTGGACACAAATCAGAGGAGTGGTGGCTTTGCGCTGGAAACTCGCTGACAAGGGAAATTTGAGGGGAGACAGAAATGTTCCATGTCTTGTGACGGTGGATGCTAAGATGTAGATGTTTATCAAAACTCACTAACCTGCCCCCTATTATCTATACATTTTATTGTGAAATAGACCCACATGGAGCAAAGGGCTCAAAATGAAAGGGTGGGGTGGGGAGCCACAGAAAATGCACACTTCAAAGTGCTCAAAGACAACAGAACCTGAGAACTGGTCTACAGAACAGAGCTTACCAACGGTGGGCAACAGGGTCTAGTAGGAAGGGGACACAAAGACAAGAGGACAGCAATGGCAGGATCTGGACACTCTGGTGATGTGTGTGGTGCTGAACAGTGTATGTATGAAACCTTCTCGTTAACACTACTGTGAATCAAGGTGCTTCAAAGTTAAGAACTACCTAACATTTAAAATGTATTGCATAGTTATATACACATCTCAAGTCCCGTGAGTGCAGAACCAAGCTGCGAACAGTCAGTGCTCGGCTGCCATACGCCTTCAGGGCAGCGCCCACCCACACCTCCGGCTCCTCTGTCACCTGCAGCAACTGCCCAGGCTGCCAGGCCTGACAAATTTGCTCTCTGAACCAGACAATATTCATGAAAAACTGGAGTCAGCCACACCAAAAGGCACCTCGTTTGTTTTATACCTTGACTCATCTTCTGGAGGTTGGGGAAGGAACAGTTGGGAAGGGCTTTCCACAAGTACAGCACCTCCACTGAGGCCAGCACGCACAGCACTTTGGTGGGGGCTTGTTTCCGAACCTCTCTGCCTGCAAGGAGTTAGAATGGTTAGGACCTTTGCGGTGCCTGTTTACCTCTTTTCCTTTTTTATTTTAAACAAGTTTTAAATGATTACACTTTGGGGATGTTTATAAGTGTAAGAACTCCACATGCCTGTTTAAGAGAAATAAAAGTAAATTGTGTAAAAAATTAGAATACAAGTGACCATGCAATAATCCACAGTAATCTCGAATTTTGAGCAAATCCATACTTAAAACTGTTCAATAAATTAGAAGCATGATCACTCTCGCCCTGTGCTCTTCTCCTAGTGAAACTCACACCCACTTTCAGGTTTTATTAGCTCAAACTGGGACATCATTGGTCATTTCGTTTATTCAGTTATTTCCTAGGTACTAAGTTTCTGCAGGTGTGAGTGGACTTAAACTACATGTGACAGGAACTCAACCAAGGGGCCACACCTCTTGGTCAGGTTCCGCTGGTGTGTATTCAGAAATGGCCAGACTCTGGGGACAGATGCTTCCCCTCTCTGGAAAGAACTGTCTGACATGCTGGTTCTGTCCTCTCTCCCCACTCATTTATTTGGACAAACACAACTACTCGCATCATTTTTAGGAACAGACACATTCCATTCTATGCAGAAACAACTTCTCTCTGCTGTAGTAAATGGCAGGGCACACAGCATGCTGACAGTCAGCTTTGAATAAGACTTTTCCATCACAGCACCGGTTACAAACACTCATCACAAACAACACTCACGCCGAGAGGCTCTGTACCTTTTTCACTGAGAACTGTTCAATCTGGTTGTTTTTCCTTTTGAAGAGCTTCTGAACTTCTTTAAAGACAATCTGTGCCCCGTCCACATCACCAGTAGCTCCCTGGCAAACTGGAAGAAAGCACTGGCATGTTTATCTATTGGACATAAGCTGCCTCCAAGCAATATCTAGGTCTATATTCTGAAAATGTTAGCAAAGGGGGTGGGGAGGGAAGGAGTAAATAGTTTTAAGAACAGTTTCACAAAGGACAACACCATCCTGCAGTTGGTCATTTCATTTTTCTCTAGAGCTGAGTTGTTATGGAGAACCTATGAAAAAGCCTCAGATTTCGTTCTCTGTCTGAGAAGACAGTCTGCTATGGCCCCTGGTTCTGCCACAGCGTTTACTCATTGGAGTCCACACACCAGAACGTGGAATAAAAAAATAACCACCAGGAGAGAACAGTGAGGGGATACTGCAGTCCCCTGGGAGAGGAGGGGGGCAATCCATGCCCCCAGCAGGGAAAAAAATGAATTGAGTACACACATGTGCATCAGCCATCTGCCACCTGCACGCTGCCAGCAGGAGGACCGAGAAGAGGAGCACAGGCTTGTATACTGCAGAAACCCAAATCACAGCCAGAGGCATAAGGCACCCACAGGATCTGATAGGCACAACCCAGATAGTGATGATAGGCCTTCAGAGGAGAAAGCACTGCTGGAGAAATTCTGAGGAAGGTAATGATCTGTCTGGAGGCATCAGGGATGTTCTGAGAGCAGGGACTCAGGCTAAGACCCGGCAACCGGTGAGACTGACAGTTGGCAGACACCGTCGCTCAAGCCCCGCCGAGACACTCATATTACTCCCGCTGCTTCCTCTGCCTTCACCCCTCCCCAAAGTTCATACTTGGCTGAAGTCTCAACTCCTTAACAAAACTCCATCAACCACTGCTACCCTCTTCTGTGCATCGTCCAATGTGACCCCAGCCCTATGCTGCTTTTCAGACCCTAGTGGGAATGTCCGTGTGTTTACTAGCACCTCCCTCTTTATTTGCCCACCCCTAGACTAATGGGCCTAGTCATCACATTTGGGGCTAGGTTGGGCAGAGCATGGGACCATGGCAAGTGGCAGATGGATGGCTGGGGCTGGAGGAGAGGCAAAGCTGTAGACTCTGGAAGCCTTGGCAAGATGAACACTGAGACGATGGGAAGCGGGTTTCTACAAGAGGCCTGAGGCGGAACATAGAAAGGAAGGAAACACTCCCAGTGATGGCGGCAGCCCTGGTGAGCCCGGGTCTGAATTCCATCCTGATGACCTCACGGCTGAAAGCTCAGGATGTACAAACAAGGCCCACTGAGGTAGGGACTAGAGAATGTGGAGATCTGAGAGCACGAAGGACTTGCTCAAGGATTTTCAGTAAATCCAGGCAAAGGCAGTTCTGCTGTCCCGTAGGCAGAGCTTTCCTCCCTTACCTGACAATATTCTGGCAACGCCTTTCATAACGATACTTTAAGAACAAGGGAATGAGTGAGCTAGCAGAAACAACCACAAGTGCTGAGCAGAGCCCGCTGAGGCCCTTGAAGCACTACACGCGATGCCTGAGGAATAAAGGTCACTTCCTCCTCTGGGAGGACGCCACAACTTCATTTCTTGCAGTGCCAAGCATCTGTCAAACATGGGGCACAGAATACATCCCTGGCGTCAGAGAACTATTTTAAAAGGTCCAGATGATGCCCCCTCTCTCATTCTCGGCAAATCCTTTTCATTAGTAAACTTTGATATAGATACTTAAGATCATGGCACATTTGTATTCTAAACGAGACAGAACGAAGATGCCTGGGTAGTACGTAGGGCATTTGCCTTCCATGGCACCCCACATGGTTCACAAGCCCTGCAAGGAGCAATCCCTGAATGCAGAGCCAGTAACAACTGCACGAGCATTGCTAGTTGTGACCCCAAGGCCCCCGTCCCTCCAAAACAATCAAAAACACCCACCAACCAAACAAAAACAGGTACTTGGCTCTAAATTAAGATTGAATGGATATGACTTCCTACGTGATATTCTAAGCTTCCAGGTAACTTTTACTTTGTATACAATTTGTACCTATAGAAAAGATCAAAGAATACATTCACGGTTATAGTTCAGCAAATTCTAAGTATACATAAAGGAATTGAAAGTGGGGTCTCAGAGACCCCAAGTTCACTGTAAGCATTACTCACAATAGCCAAAATGTGGATATAACTCATGTGCCCATGGATGGGTCAATAACTATGTTTATATATATTATACAGTGCTAAACATGTGTATGTTAGAAACGTGATTCTGACTCATGCTACAGCCTGAGGCATGAGGCACCCACAAAACCTGAGAGGTACAACATAGATTGTGACAAAGATAAACCTTGAAAACATCACCCTAAGTGAAGTAAACCACCACAGGAGTCTCAGGGAGGGGTGTTGAAGGGTAGTTAGAATAGAAGGGACCAGTAGACAATGATAGTTGGGAATGATAATCTTGGACAGGAACTGCGTGTTGAAAGTAGGTAAAGGGATATACCTGATAACATTTAAGTATCTGTATTGCAAACCATAAGGTCCCCAAAAAAAGTGAGAGAGAGAGAGAGAGAGAGAGAGAGAAAGTGTATGCCACAGTGGCATCTGCTGTGGGAATCATACACTGCTGAAGGGACAGGTGATGAAATGATGAAACATTGTATGACTGAAACCCAATCATACACAACTTTGTAACTGTGTATCCTACTGTGATTCAATCTTTAAAAACTGAAATAAACCAGCCATGAAAGCCTGTTACTTATTATGAGCATTTGTAGTTATATGAGCAATCAAGTTGGTAGAAGCAGGAAGCAGACTGTTGATAACCAGAGACAGTGCTAAGGGGGCTGAGTTTCAGCCAGGGACAATGTAGTTCTGGGAGGGAATAGTGAGTACTGACAGTGGTATAACGATGTGCATCTACATACTGCTAAAATCTCAACTCCTAAAAATGGCTGAAGTGGTATATTTTATTACCTAAAACACCACATCTACGTTTATATATTTACCTCTGTATTTCATGATCTAAAAGCTCCCATCAGGGCCAGAGCAATAATGCAGTGGGTAGGGTTCTTGCTTTGAACATGGTCGACATGGATTCAATCCCAGCACCCTATATGGTCCCCTGAATTCCGCCAGGAGCCATTCCTGAGTGCAGAGCCAGGAGTTAAGCCCTCAGCACCAGTGGGTGCAGCCCCAAAGCCAAACAAATAAAGCAAAGCTGCCCTGGGCCCCAGCCCTCGTGGCAGAGTTTGCCTCCCGAGCGCCTGTCCGTCCCAGTAGTACCCACCGGCACTCACCTGGCTTCACAGCCAGCTCAAGATGCCTGAGTGCCCGAGAACTCTTCAAATGGGCGATTCAGATGCCCTGTCAAAATCCCCGGCAAAGGCAGAGCTCTTTCATCCTTTATCTCCATCGCCTGCTGTACCCCAGGGTTTCCATGATTTGGAGGATAAGTTAATGTTCCTCTATATAGTCACAGCAAACATTTTTTCATGATCTATGCTCGCCAAAGATGAAACACAGCTGCCCACAACGAAGTGTGGGTCCTGGTCACACCTTCAAGACGCTGAGCCATTACTGCAAGCCTCTCTTTTTGGAGCACGCACTCTTCAATGTGCAGCGTCCACTGAGGCTGCCGACCTTCACGCATGTGTGAATACAGACGTGGGAACTCTACAGAGCCGCCCTGACTGTGCAGGCATGCACTCGGCAGTGAGTTGATCATGGACCCCTATGCGAGCATCAGCTGCAGATGCTGTGCGGGGCGAGGCTTGGGGGCTAGGGGGCTGCATACAGATCACAGACAGCCTGCTGTAACGAGAGCACTACATAGACTGACCACTACTCAGCTCTTACGTTGAAGAAACCTGTCACAGGGATGGAATGATGAAAGTTTCACTAAAATGAAGTATGCAGCAAAACATATCTGAAATAACTGTGGGGCAGAGACTTGATTTTAAGTAGAAATCCGTACTCTGGTTGTACAGGGAGAGTCCACGGTTACAGTCAGAAAATGCACAACTACATGGGTTTCCTCACTTCCCTGGTCCTCCCTTCTCACACCCTTTAGAGAGCTCAGGGCACAGAAAACCCTTTCTTCCACCAGGGGGCAGCCTGTCCTTAACTATTGCCTCATATAAGAGCAAAAAACATAAAGCATTAAAAAAACCCTAAAACTAACACCACCAACAAAAACAAGGCAAGGTATAGTTACGTCAGAAATTATAGCTATTTCTGTTGTAATGACATGCCATAATAAAAGACTTTGGGCTCTGCAAAACACACCATAAATATAACAATTAATAGGGAAAACAAAATTACTCAAAATTTACTTATTACTATGTAATAAGGCATGCACAATGAACACAACTAAGAAGATTCACCACAACCTAAGACACTTTATCTTCCTAAGGAGTGAAAGACAGATCATAGAGAGGGGTAAGGGTAGGATGAACCGTTTAAGGCAATTGGATGGGGAAAACCTCAAAAAGCGTTTTTCGAATCACGTGACCAAGGAAGGGTGGCGGGGTGGAAGGCTGGTCAGCGGAAGGCAGGTGTCCAGCTGAGTTAGCAAGCGCTGTGGTTGCGGTTATTAACTGAGGAGCACTAACGAGCACAGGAGAATGCATGGAAGAGCTCCACCACGGGCATCTCCTGAGGAGCACTAACGTACACAGGAGAACACATGGAAGAGCTCCACCACGGGGCATCTCCTGAGGAGCACTAACGTGCACAGGAGAATGCGTGGAAGAGCTCCATCACGGGGTATCTCCTGTCAGCTTGCCCCCCGTAACAGCCGCGCCGCAGAGGGCAGAGAGCTCTACTTACCCGCGGTTAAATAGGCATAATAGCACTGAGACCATCTAGACTCATTCTTGAGCCTCTCGAAGGAATCAAAGGCATCCTTGAAATTCAGCTCGATCATGCTGCACCAACCTAGGGGAGACAGTCTCAGGTTAGGACCGCAGGGCAAGGAGGTTTCTCTGGCAAGGCCTGGTGGCTCATTACTGTTCCCTTATATGAGCTGTGAGGATCGACATAATTGATGCTGGCGAAGTGAGCAGGCATCGGGAGGGGGATGGAGGGTGGGAGGGAAATGCGGGTCTCTGGTGGTGGGGGGGCACACTGGTGGTGGGACTGGTGCTGAATGATGAATCTTTCCAGCAACTGTATTGTGAAAAAAGTTTGTACTTTGTAAATCACGGTTTTTAAAATAAATCATAAAAAAACCCTATTGAATCACCACAAGATAGAGCACTACAAAGCTGGTCATATGGTTTCAGTCATACAGCGTTCCAGCACCCATCCCTCCACCAGCACACATTTCCCTAGTTTCACTCCCTTTGAATTCAAATCTTTTGGAACATTTCCCATTCTACATCGGATCACGGAGTTCCAATGAGTTAAGACACAGAAATACATTTCCACTGGATTATACTTCAGGCATTGAATAGCACAGCCCAGTTTAGGGGCAGCTCCCAATCTGTTTACAGTTTGAATAGTCTCAGGAAGATAATTACAGCCACAGCAGGAGAAGCAAGTGGCAGTATCTTAGGGTCCCAAAATGCCCACTGGTGGCAGTGGAGTCTTTCCTCTCCGAGGGACTGCTTTTTCTGCCCAACTTCCCTTCTGCTTCTCGTCACTCCCTCTTCATCTCCTCTTTCTCTGCAACTTCACCCCTTTCTGAGTGCCCTAGGAGCTGACCTTGGAGAGACTGGAACTCTACGATGTATAAACCCTGTACTAAAAACCACCCTATGAGCTGATCTTGGAGCCAGAGACTGGAACTCTATGATGTATAAGCCCTGTATACTAAAAACTGTTGTTTCAAGTCTAAAGTTGTGCTCATGTTCTTGACCTGATACAACAGCTATGACACATATGGATGTTGGAATCATTCAAAGTAACAGCAAACGGAGAGTTTAGTTCCATCAACAAAAAAGACTCAGACACAACCGGACAAGGTAGGGAGACCCTGAGACAACCTGATGCTTTTAAGTCTGCTGCAAATTTATCTACGTGAGGGGAAGTAGGTAAGGTGTGCACCAGGAGCCTGTCAGTGCACATCCTTTTTGCTCAGGTAAAGCCCCCACTGCCACAGGGAGGCCCCTTCTCACAGTGGTCACTGTGAGCATTTAGTCTACCCATCCCAGGGTCCTCAGCTAACCACAGGGGAGCCTGGCTCAGGACAGGACACACCCTGCTCCCTCTGAAGAGCTCCTGATCTCTTTAGGGGAGCATGGACTGAAAAGAATGGGAGAGATTCTTTCCGAATTAATTGCTCACTGCTATCCCATAAGCTATTGCCTCAAGCACTTCAAAATTCAACCTAAAGAGTGATGAAAAGTGAACAAAACACATGAATACTCACACGCATGAACCCAAACCCATGCAGAAGCATGTTATCTGCACTAGTCCTAGTGCACAGCAAGAAGTTAGACAGAGACAGAGAAAGAGTGTGAGTGTGTGTGTGTGTGTGTGTGTGTGTGTGTGTGTGTGTACACACCGTACTGTGCTGTCAGGGACAGAACCCAGGCCTCAGCATGCCAGGCATGCGCTTTGCCGCTGAGCCCCACACACCTCACACTTACCTATTTCATACAGACAGACATGCTGGATTTCTCGCTGATCAATGGCAAGCTCCAGAGCAGTGTGGAAGGAAGTCAAGGCACTGTTGATTTGACACTAAAGGAAAAACATGGAGAGTTACTGGATAAGACCTGTTGCTAGCACTGTAACCACCATGACTCAAGGTACCTTTCCCGACAAACACCGAGCAGTAGAGCATTTGTGGGGAGGCTCTCCCATGGGCTTCGGCGTTGTGAGACCACCCCAGCAGGAGATCCCACCTACAGCTCCTACAGGTTCTCTCCAGACTCAGGCCGGAGAACTTCTAATTGCTCCTTTGTTAGGGACACTATATATACCATCGTCCTGGGTATGCCCAGCCCTGCTTGGAGTCATCCTCAGTGTACATGTGACATGACACCACTGGTACACTCTGAGTGTCCCCGGCCACCAGCTCCCTTCCTACCCCACTAGTGATGCCTTGATTCACTCTCTGCATGTTCCCAGGCCCCACTCTCCTCGCCCAAGCCCTGTCCAAGCCTCTGAGGATTCAGGTGACCTTTCACCTGTTCCACTCATCCAGCACAGTCTAGAACCCAACTGACCCCTTCAATATGTTTGTTCTATGACTTCCAGTTAAACGCACTGAATCTTCCATTGAGTTCTTTCAATTTCAGAGACTGCAAGCACTTGCCAGAAACACCTACAAGGCACCATCAACACTAAAGAGCTTGACTAAATCCCAAACACAGTAATGAGGGGGTGTTCGCTACCCGGCCAGTGTCCCGAGTACGGGACACAGCCTCCTCCACTGAGGGTGGTCCAGGCCATTGCTTTCTCTGTTCTCCTCGATGCGTCTCCCTATAGGGCCTGCAGGTGCGGAGAGGCTATGGCTCCTCGGAGGGCCAGCCCCTACGCCCTGCGCTGGCTGTTGAAGAGACTTGGCAGACACCCCACAGCTCACTGATGAGTCGGCTGGGGCATGTCAGGACACTGACTCAGGTACACTGGAAGCCAAAGAAACGATGCACTGACGTTAACGCTGCAATAGGAAGTGTTGAAGGCCCAAATACCCCATTCCAATGTCCACATGCTTACATGTAGACCTAAAGCCCTTTCAGCCTATTGAGTACCGAGGCGCACCTCTGTCTGATTCTTGTGCTCAAGCAGCTTTGCGGGGAACCTCACAGGAACGTGAAACAGGCCTACAGTGCAACAGCCAGAGAGCCTCACTGAATTCAAGCATTCAGTAAAAGGAGCAAAGCAATGAAACATGGAATAAACTCCTTGTGCATGAGTGTGTGTGAGAGAGAGCATGGGCGATGATCCTTACATACAGAGAGTTGGATACTCATTACACCCAATTCTTAACCTTCCCTTTCTAGATCAACAGCTCAATTACAAAGGAAACACGGGATCCTGCTTTGCAGGTATTAGTCTGCTCAGCTAATGGCTCTCCACTCAGAAAC
Source organism: Cryptotis parvus (assembly GCA_021461705.1). NCBI lineage: Eukaryota > Metazoa > Chordata > Mammalia > Eulipotyphla > Soricidae > Cryptotis > Cryptotis parvus. The sequence goes on from JAJIBD010026261.1 coordinate 130,758, forward strand.
ATGGTATTTTTATTGGAGGGATCACAGCCATCAAATAGGGTCTGTGCCTGACACTGCAATGCCCCACTGCCCTACAGAGGACCCTGGTGAACATTTATTGAGCAACTACTACATGCCTGGGAGGTACTAAGCTCTGGGGCTACGATGAATCAAAACAAAACTATCAGTGCAAGTAAAGGAAATAAGAGGAGAAACCAAGCAATAACTGAATCAATAGCCTTTTATCCTTTCAAAACATCTGAGAAGAGTCACGAATTCATTTGATTTTTAGATGGAAAAATTTTGGAAGTTCAAAAAAGTTGCTATGTAGCTTGGTCAGAGTTATGAGCAAGGCACTTCTCTCTCTCTCTCTCTCTCTCTCTCTCTCTCTCTCCCCCTTCTCTTACACATTGTGGCTTGCAATACATACATTTAGAGGTTATCATGTATATCCTTTTGCCTACTTTCAATGCTCTGTTGTCAGTTCTTTTTTTTTTTCTTTTTGGGTCACCCCCACCCAGCAATGCTCAGGGGTTACTCCTCGCTCTTTGCTCAGGAATTACTCCTGGCGGAGCTCAGAGTTGAGTCAGCTCTGGTAGGCCAACGTTTGCTATTGATCTGACAGCAATGATGATCAATGCTTTCTTTCTCATAGAAAGATTTTTTTTTCCATGCAGGAAAATCTTGTACTGATGCTAGCACCAGCTCCTTCTTTTACCACAGGCAGGTCAGAAGTTTCAGAAGCAGCTTACCTGGAGCCTTGGCATATGGAAGTTAAGGCACATACTGCTTTGCATGCGGTAGATCCCGGTTTGATTCTGGGCACTGCCTGGTCCTGCGGCACTCTTGGGTTTTCTCCTGAGTGTGGAGCTGGGAGTCACCCCTGAGCACTGCTGAGTGTGACCCAAACTCCCTCCCCCTAAAATGGTTCATTGGTTGTTAGGCAATATTCTGAAATCACTCTGATTTCAAACTCTTATCTGATGTGAGAATAACTTCTGTTATTATTCAAGACATCACATTTGTGGCAATTTATTGCAGACCACCAAGACACTACTGCAGCATATTCGTTCATAAAGTAAACTATTAAGAAAGCACCTACTTAGACTAAGTGCTCTAGGTAAAGCACAGACATACTAAATCCATTCACAGATCTTATAATCACTATCCCAGGAGCAAGGATAACCACAAAAAGTATTTCTAGTTATGCCTTATAATTCATCCAGAAATGACAATAAACAGCCATTAAAATTGTGGAAATATATTTTCTCATACTGTTCACCAAAATGATCTAGAACGCAAGTGACAGATGGGGAGTTTTATGATCACAGATTAAAATTTACAACCCAACAGAGAAAGGAGAATTGCCCTCAGTCTGGTACTTAATTCATAGTCTGGGGGTTAGGGGTGGAGTGGTTGTTGCTTTTTTTTTCTTTGCTTTTGTTTTTAAGACATGCAGCTGTCCTGGCCGGAAGAGAATCCAGAAAATTAGGGCCTATAAACTAAATCGTGAAGGCAAGAATTAGACAGTAATCTATAAGCTTTGTCTTCTTAATTATACACTGACCTGTCATGTCACAGAAACGACTTGACGTCTCGCTAGTTTTATCTACTTCCAGAAGGAGCCATGAAACACACAAGCACATGTCTTTGCCAAGTTAAATGGAGAATACTTATTGTGAAATTGAAATTAGCATAAGTACCAGCAGAGATACAGCATATCCAGTCCTTCAAAACTTGATAGGCATTAACTTGTGGCAACCATAGTATTTTTGTTTCTCAACTCTATCCTGCTGCCATGTAAGAAAATATGTGGGTTTTTTGGTGCAGTTTGGGCACAAAAGACATTACCATACTCACAAATTCTCAATTTTTTAGGCTTTTCTTAAAATTTCCATAGATATTCAAATCATTTGAAAATGATGACAGTTATTTTCTCTTCCTAGTATATTTAAACCCTGTCCCTTGAAGTGTTGCAGGTGTGACTGTGGTACCTGGTTGCATAGGCAGGTGGCAGACAGGAGACAGGCTTGTCTACAAACAGGGCTCTGCCCCGTGGGCCCTGGTTGGTTGATGGTCTGACATAAAAAAGACAGGGTCCCCAGGGGTGAACCCAGAGCCATAGCAGAGCCTGGCAAGCTACCCGTGGTGTATTCGATATGCCAAATAAGGGACCTCATTATATGGACCTCATTATATGGTCCTCAGTAATAATGGACCTCATTCCCAACATATGGAGAAGTTACTGGTGCCCGTTTGAGCAAATCGATGAACAATGGGAAGACAAGCGACAAGTGACAAGGAGATTTAAATAACTTGCCCGGACACCAGCTAAAATACTGAATATTAGCCAACACAACATGCCATTACTTTATTGTCTTTTGTTTAGAAGGGAAGCACTTTAGGCTACTCAGGGATGACTCTCAGCAGTACTGGGGGCACGTGGAGGGCTAGAGGGGATGATATGCTGTGTCAGGCCTTGAAATCAGAGATGTATCAGGGTCACCCATGCAGAAAGTCAGCACTTTAATCCCCATAGTATCTCTCAAGTCCCATTTTACTACCTTTGATGAGGAAGTCCTAATGTTGCAACATTAAATATCGCCTGTTGTGTATTTTTAATACATGTCATTTTTAACAGAGTTCCTTTTCATCTCAATTGTGCCATTACTTGCCTTTTGTTTCCCTTTTAATTTCTATTTAGGCACCATGATTTTCAATGTTTTACATATGAAAATTTTAGGCGTATATTATTCCATCTCCGTACCCACTACCAGTTCAGCATCCCTTGACCAATGTCCCAAGGTTCTCTTAGCTTGCCTGACTTTCAAAAAATAGGCTTGGATATGCATTAAATATCATTTAATGATAATTGGTCTTTTATTGATAATTTGCACATTCTTATCAATTGCTTCCTTAATATAGAAAATATATCAGAAATATATTACCTGAAGCTGAACCAAGTTTGCCTTTTTAGGAGTAAGTCCTACTGGGTCACAGTATGGAACTTAAAAAATGTTGTTGGTTGTCAAAGGTGGAAATTATCACAAACGTGTGGGAGTCAGAGGCTAGGTAAGACAGAAAATGGAACAGTGTGCTAACAATTGTCAAGGGTACTAATAACAACCTAGAACTGAGCATTAAATAGAGGCAAAAGATACACATGACAACCCTTTAATGTATGTTCTGTAATCCATAGTCTAGAAGGGAAGGAAAAGAGAAAGAGAGAGAAAGGGAAAGAAATAAAGAACCTGCCATGGAGGCGGGCTGGGGAGGTGGGAGGGAACCGAGTAGTTGGTGGTGGGAGATGGGCACTGGTGGTGGGATGGGTGCTGGAACACTGTATGACCAAAACCCAAATATGAACTTTTTAATTGTATATCTTTGTAATTGTATATCTCACGGTGGTATAATAAAATACTTAAAAAATAAAATTTAAAAAAATGTTGTTGGGCCAGAGAGATAGTATAGCCATTAAGGCACTTGCTTTGGATACAGTCAATTCTGGTTTCATCTCCTGCATCCCACACGGTCCCCTGAGCACTGCCAGGAGCAATTCCTGAGTGCAGAACCAGGAATAACCCTTGAACACCACCAGATATGGCCCCAAACCCCCACTCCCAAAAAACCCTAAAAATACATTGCCAAATTAAATTTTATAATACTTATTTAGAAGTTCTAAAAAGTTGATCAGTTGTTTTTTTTCTGTGATCTCCTCCAAAAAAATATTCAGTATCAGAATTTCAGAAATTGCAGACTTACAGAAAAATTTCTGGAAATATGTAACAGTAATTTACTATGAAGTTATATCTTTGATTAAATAATTCATCTAAAATGTGCAAATTGTCACAATTTTTCTTTTTTAATGGCTACAAATTACTAAAGAGAATAATTTTGGTCAATGATATCAGATTTCAGTGCTAATTCAAAAACAAATTTTGAGCCTTAGAAAATAATTTGCTTTTTCTCTCAGGTGATATTGAAATTAAGTGAATTTATACAAATAAAATACACTTAAAATATATACTATCATTGATAAATAGGTACATGTTACAAGTTAATAATGAGGGGAATAAATCATTATACTATTTTCTAACAGGCCCCAAACCTAAGTAAAGACCTTGAGGTGGAACATACTCTCCACTTACAAGGAAGAACAGTGTTCCAGACATGGGCTGGGGATGGTCACCGGGGCCTGGACAATGAGGCTGCAGAGGGTATACAAGGAGTCCGTGTAGGGGTTGGACCTTGGAGGCCACCATAATTGAGCTATTCCACTGAATGAGGAGCGTCACTGGAGGATTTTGCATAGTGGCTCGATGCAATTTTACTTAAATCTGACCAGTCACTTTGGCCATAGATAGAATGGTCTCAGGGCAGGAGGAACAAAGGCAGGGCAAGGAGAATACCACAACTGTCCAGAAGACAAATGGCAGTGGCTGAGCCAGGGAAGAGGGAGACCAGACAAAGTAGAAGGAAATGATTGGATTTTAGGTGTATCTGGAAAACAGTAGACAAGCTTTACTAAAAGATTCAATATGAGACCCAGAAAACATCAGGCTTCTAGGTGTATCTGGAAAATATTAGGCAAGATTTACTAAAAGATTCAATGTGAGACACAAAAAAACAGAAAAGTCAGACAAGAATGGTCCCATGGTTTCTGGCACGGAAGCCAGAGTTAGCAGCCGCGGGGTTTTCCAGGGAGCCCAGTCTTGGAGTGTCAGTGATTACCCACTGACTGGAGAGACTGTGTAGAGCATTTGAGGAATCAGAAGATACTGAGCTGGGAGAATAAATCTGGGGGTCCCTCATATCTATGAGCGGATGAGGCTGGATGAATCTATGGCCTAACTCATCCCCCAAAAAATACAGAAAAGAAAAAGAATTAGGCAGTAAAGGCAGTAAAGAGAAAGTTCAAGACCTGAGGTACCAGCAGCGTGGGGTTGGGCAGAGAAGGGGGCAGAGCAGAGGAGGTGGAGGAGCCAATGAAGTTGAAGGAACAGGGCTGTCAGTCACTGGGGCAGAGGAGCAGGAAGAGGAAACGCCACACAGATGGAAACACACTGTGGGCAATGAATCTCCTGAGAAAAATGGTGGCTAAGAACTGAGCTTAAAGTGAGAATTGACAAAGACTTAGGAAGCTCCTGAAATTCCTAATAAGTTAAGCATGGAGCAAAGGAATTATCCAATGTGAGCATCGTTGAGACAGGAAAGAGACTTAGCAAATGGACACAAGAGGGTAATCTTGAAACACATTTCTTTGGCAATATGGCAAAGGATTCAGTAAGTCCTTGAAAAATGGATCATAATGATTATTATTTGCTGCTGATGATTGCACAAACTTCAAATTAATAAATTATAAGCCTTTTTAAAAATATGTCACAGCAATGTTCTATGCATCTCCATTTGGTCTTTCAACAATTTTCAATAAGAATTCTTCCGAGTCTATGATGAATGACTATTAGAGTGTAATTAGTCTCTACCTGCTCACTGAAATCAACACTCTGAAATCTTAGAAAAAGATAAGGGGCTAGAGTGATAGTACAGTTGGTAAGGCATTTGCCTTGTATGTGTTCAATTCTGGATTCGACATGGACCCCATGTGGTCTCTGCACTTCACCAGGAAAGATCCCTGAGTCAGGAGTAAATTGAGTATGGCCCCCCAAACAAATGGAAAGATAGTTATTTATGAAATGCAAGACTGTTACCTGCTTCATGGTGTACTTTGTGTTTTACGGGTTTCCAATAGATAGACATGACTTAGACATTAAAAAGCAGTTGAAAACATCCATTCTTTTGCTGAGTCCTTAAAGAATGCTGCCTTGAAAGGGGCACTCAGCCCTCAATATCTCATCCTAAATGCTCACAATGTGGCATTTCGAATCATGTTCTGGTAAGCTGGTGAACACTCCTGTGGCTCAATGGGATAATGAGCATGGATGGGTGAAGACCACACAGCATGAGAACTGCAGTTGCTGCAATGTGGGCCTGCTCTCGCTCTCCAGAGCCAGCACTCTGCCTCCATTCTGCTGTCCCCTCATTCCACAGATGTCCCTGCTCCCTCAGTGCCACCTCCTCAGCCCCACTTCCCTGGACACCCCAGCCACCCCACCTGCCTCATGTCACCTGATAAAGTAACCTTCTTGCGCATTACTATCTCCCTTGGCAACTCCTTCCCCAGAGATCATTCACATCATCGGAAACAAATCTCGATTAAGTACAAATAGTGGACTAGCAGTTGTGCATACAGCCCCCACGTGAAAAGCAAGCCCATCGGTGATGGGAGAGCAGAATAGTGCACTAGTTACGAGATACCCTTAGTCTCCCACCTATTATGCACTTGATTCTGACTAAATATGTATATAAAGTGCTTTATATTTGTATGTACAATACAGACATCACTCTGCATAAATAGGGGGAAAACAAGCAAGCACCCTGTACTTAGTGCCTTACTGCACCCATGTTCCATTATTTAAGGCTGACATGAGAGGCTGTCCTATTTGTCAGATGAGGACCAAGGCTCAGCAAACTCAGCTGGCTAGACTGTTCAGAGTGGAGCCCAACACTCTTCAGCTACCACAGAGAAAAAGAAAATTTATGAATAGCAAATTTCAAAGAAATGAGCTTAACATATTAAAGGTGCTGTCAAAGAACTGGAAATAAAGGAAAGAGCTCACAAAAATGACCACACACAGGAAGTTAGAAAAAATAAATACCACAGAAGCACAGAATACACAGCTCAACTGTTTTGTCACCTTAAAGGAGACAGAAATTCAAGATGAACAGACAAACCTAGAAAACACACAGAAATGGTCTAATACAGAGACTTATGCCAGACACGCAAACAGAAGCCATAGCTGGGACACTGACTGAGAAGTCTTTCTCCAAGTGAACTGTACCTTCCAGACAGGATGCCAATGAGGCCACTACTTGTAGGTGTTTTTCAAAACATAAAAGGCAAGTGTAAAGAGCAGAAACAATTTTAAAGAATTCTAAACAATTTTTACAACAGCTATGTTGATATATAGGCACACATGCATGTACACAGTCGCAGAACTAGAATATCTCAAAAGAAATCTTTATAGTTTCCTTTCACAAGCTACCACACATAAAAGAATTACATCAATGTGGGATATATCCCCACTCTCTTCCTCACAGAACAGAAGTTTTTGAAAGGTCACAGAATACCCCGATCTGCTTGACATGGAACCTCTTTCCATAGAACAAAGACTAACAGCTCAACAAACCAGCGCCGCAGGGCGATGTGTCAGAAGACACAGGTTCACTCCAGCCTACCAGAGTCCCGATAAAGTGGGACTGAGAAGGCAGAGTCTGTCGGGCTCACCGTCTTTGTTCTTACAGTCTTCCCAATGGTGGGTTGTATGAGGGGCACTGGGAGAAAGGGATGGTTTTACCATGTCTGACACAGCCAAACCCCAACCCCAGGAATATTCCCAGCATCTTTTTATAATGCTCCATCTCTAAAATCTGAAGTCCACAGCAATGAAACAACACATTCTCAGAGTTAAAACATTCTCTTCAAGAAATCATAGAGAACTGAGGGCTACAATACTAGGGAAAAAATCAGACTTAAGGAATCAGTATACCGCATTCACCCATAGTTAAGTTTTTGGCTTGTGATACTGCTGGAGACCACCTCCTTAGTCTCCACCCATCTCTGTCTTTCTGACTCAGTATTCTAGGGCTAGTTTGTCCACCTTTGATAATGTAAAGTCCTCTTTCATCGTATTCTATATACATGTATAAGTGAGGATATTGGGCATGTGTCTTCTAATTTTACTTTATGTAACATGATATTCTCTTGCTTTACCCAACTTGCAATAAATTGCATGATTTAATTAAAGAAAAAGAAATCAGTATACCAAAGCTTTTAAGCTATTTGGGCCATTAACAGAAATAGCAATACGATCTCATAATAAATGAAAGTGTCACAGAAGGGTTTAGAACAAAGAATTGGTAACACTGAGAAATGCTTTTTTTCTAAAACTAAGTCTGAGTCACCCCATGAAGAACTAGGAACTTGGATGGCCTGTGTATGTAAACCGAGCATTTAAGATAAAAGTTTCTTCTTTTTACCTTTTTTTTTTTTGCTTTTTTGGGTCACACCCGGCAATGCTCAGGGGTTACTCCTGGCTCTGCACTCAGGAATTACTCCTGGTGGTGCTCGGGGGACCATATGGGATGCCAGGGATCGAACCCGGGCCGGCATGGGCTGGCCGTGCAAGGCAAATGCCCTACCCGCTGGACTATCGCTCTGGCCCAAGATAGAAGTTTCAAGTATGATATTATGGCAGTTATTTTGATTTCACAGCAATGAAAAATATACCCCAAATATGTCAACAAGTGCTGGCACAGATGTGGGGAAAAGGGAACTCTCATCCATTGTTGGTGGGAATGTTGACTGGTATAGTCTTTTGGAAAACTATATGGACATTCCTCCAAAGACTGGAAATTGTGCTCCCATTTGACCCAGCCATACCACTCCTGGGAATACAGGGATAATGAGCATGGATGGGTGAAGACCACAGCGTTTGGGAAATCAAAAACACACAGCAGAAACACCATCTGCATTTTTATTTTCATAGCAGCACTATTCACAATAGCCAGAATCTGGAAACAACCAGAGTGCCAGAGAACTGATGACTGGATAAAGAAGCTTTGGTACATCTACACAATGGAATACTATGCAGCTGTTAGGAAAAATGAAGTTATGAAATTTGCCTATAAATGGATAGATATGGAGAGGATCGTGTTGAGTGAAATTAGCCAGAAGGAAAAATACAGATATAGGATGAACACATTTATTTGCATGATACATATATATGTATTTATATATACATAAGTATATATGTATATATGTATATATGTATATATGTGTATGTATATATATAATGATACAAATATACCAAGGTCAGGCAAAACATGAATCAGGAGGTCTTGTCAAAGGTGGACTCTACCACAAACGTGTGGGAGTTAGAGGTTAAGTAAGACAGAGAAGGGAAAAATGTGCTAATGATCATCGAAAATGATAATATCAGCTTAGAACTGAGCATCTAATATAAGCAAAAAAGATACACATGATAACCTTTAAATGTATGTATTGCAATCCACAGTGTATAAGAGAAGAGAAAAAGAGAGAGAGAAAGAAAAAGAGAAAAAAGAGATAAAGAACCTGCCATAGAGGCAGGCTAGGGGAGGAGGGAGAGAATCAGGAACATTGGTGGTGGGAAATGGGAACTGGTGGAGGGATGGGTGCTGGAACACTGTATGACCAAAACCCAAACATGAACATCTTTGCAATTGTATATCTCACAATGGTATAATAAAATAACAAACCCCCCCAAACCCACAAATATGTAAATAGAAATAAGAACAAATACAAATAAAAATAGTGAATGGCAAAGAAAAACAAATATGAGCAAGCCAATCCTCTGACAAGGGAGATTTAGATTGAGAAACAGAATTAAAAGATCTGTGACCTCTTAGGTCACCTCTACCAAATGTTCTTGCTCCACTGAGTTCTGAACTCCCCAGTTTCTGGAGTGTTCCAGATCTGGGCGTATAAGTAAGCTCTTCCCCTCCTCCACCCCCCCCCGGCTTTTGCCTCTATCGGCAAATTGTGCCTCTGAGCCACAAAGGTGTTGGTCAGCTTACCAGGTACATAATTAAAAAGCCATCAGTCAGAAAGCTCACATGGAACAATCTGATGCTTGGTTGAGATCAGAGTTGCTAGAGTCACAGAAATGTGTCCAAGTTGAGATATTCACTTGTCTTCCAACGTTCTCTTCATAGTAGGACTTCCTCCCAAGCTGCACCCCCCCACACCCACACTTTCTTTGTTAGGGGTGCTGTCTATAGAAGAGCCTTGGACTCGCGATGGTCGTTTCATGTTCTTGTCATGGAGTCGAGTCTCAGTGACAGCTCCTTTTCTGAACTTCTTGCGGTGGTGTGCCATTCTTCATCTGAATGTGCACCCATGTAAGCCATCTCCAGCGAGCTCAGTATCTGCATCTTGTGTGGCCTCATGCCTTTGGGCAGCTTCAGGGGGTGACAACCAGGCAAGTTTTAAAAATCACATCCTGGCTTCATTACAAAGGAGAAAACAATTACCAGGACCTCCTACCTGCCTGCCTGCAAAATTGCTAAACTTTTAGGCGCCCTGAAGAAAACTGTGTAGATTTTTCTGATGCCAAATGGATGTTTTCTTCTACTTCACCCACTGGTATCCTACCATACGATCCAGCAGTACCACTAACCAGTGCAGTCCTGCAGATGAGGAATATAATCTGATGAAACAGGATCCCACTCCACTTCAGGCAGCAGCAATGGCTCCTCAGGTCTCTACTTACCTTATACTCTACCTGATAAGATAAATGAGGGGTTTCCCATCATTTCTCACCTTAGCTTCAATAACTTTCTATGATTCACAAGACTGGGTTAAAACTTGACTCATGCATCTATTACAAGAGCCCAGCTCAAACTCCATGATAGCCTGAGTTTCAGTCACAAAACCCACTAACCTGAGTTTTTCAACAAATTGATTTCTGGGTGGAGCTTATCCAAGCAGTGGAGTCCAGACTTGAACATGGCGGCAATTGTAGAGTGTGGAGGTTTTCAGCTACTGGGGCTCTGTTGAGATGGGCCAAGGACTCACCCTCCCCTCCAGGGTACCCTAGTGAACTCAGCCTGGCACAGGGGACTGGAAGCATGTGAGAAGTATTCGTGACTCAAGTGTTAATGCTCCTGGATTAGATGGAACACCGCAGGCCTGGAGAGACAGTACAGCAAGGAAGGCACTTGCCTTGCACATAGCTGACTCAGTTTTGGCCCCCAACACCCCATATGGTTCCCTGAACTCATCAGGAGTGATCTCTGAACACAGATCCAGGAGTAAGTACCGAGTACAGGTGAGTATGGTCCCCAAATCATCAAAACAAACAAAAAATAGGACCATAATAAAACCAGACCAAAATCATACACATGTAAAGAGGTACGAGACTATTATGTCGTTTTTAAAACATCAGTTTATGATCTAGAAGAAAACAGTTTGAGATTTCCAAAACAGTTTGGGCAGAAGATAAATTTCTGAAGAATGAAGCCTAGTAAAATACATATAGTCTGAATGCTCAGATTTTCCATAATTAACTATAATGCTAACTCTTGAAATAAAAACAATAGAAAAGGGGAAATCCCTGATAAACCTTTCTAATGATTAGATTATAGAGTTGTAACTCAGTTGAATATATAAGGAAGATATTACTCAAATTCATCAAACTTTATTGAACCATTTTATGTTTGGTTATAAAACCAAACATTTTATAACCATATAGCCTTTGTATATATGTATCTATATATATATCTATATATATATATACTTATCATATATATATACATGCAGTCTTTGCTTATAAAATGTTCAAAAAGTTTGATGAGTAATAAATATCTTCCTTATATATTCGACTGAGTTATAACTCTTTAATCTAATATCATCTAACTATATAATCTTTTTTCTTTTTTTTTGCTTTTTTGGGTCACACCCAGAGACGCTCAGGAATTACTCCTGGCAGTGCTAAGGGGACCATCTGGGATGCGGGGATCGAACCCAAGTCGTCTGTGTGCAAGGCTAATGCCCTACCCACTGTGCTATAGCTCCGGCCCAATCTATTATATATGACATATATTCATACAGGAAAAATAGAGTAACACTTTTGGAAACATTGAGGTAAATTCAGACTAATATTCACCTACAATGCCCAACTGAATGGTTTTTAGTATAGTTGCACAACCATCACTACTGCTAAGGGTACAATTGTCTTCATCACCCCTAAAAATAAATCCCAGCCTACTAACTCTCATTCTCTCCCTTATCCGTACCCACCCTGCAGGAAGCAAGATCTAATCTGCCTCTTTAGAACTGTCTTTCCTGGGGATTTCACATAAACAGAACCATATACGATATGATCTTTCTTTAGAAAGACTTTTGCACTTGGGTAATGTTTTTAAGGTTCATCCATAATGTAAAATGCACTAGTTCCTTCTCTTATTGTTGAATAAGAAATATTCTCACCGACTATTTTCATTTCTGTTTTGGGACCACACCTGGAGGTGCTCAGGGGTCAGTCTTCTACTATATGGGTATATCACATTGTATCAATTCATCAGTTAATGGATGAATTGTTTCTACCTTTTACTATTATAATAATATGGACACATATTTTCTCTTGGGCATATTCCTAAGAGCAGAACTGTTTCATCATATAGTAAATCTATGTCTAATTTTTTGAGTGGCTGCCAAAACTTCTCCAAAGGGCTGTACAATTTTACATTCCCATCAGTAATAAATATGGATCGCAATTTCTGCATGCTTGCCAACACTAGTTATTGGCTATCATTTTCACTATAGCTAGTCAAGCAGTTATGAAACATCACTAAGATTTAGGTCTGATTTGCATTTCTTCACAATGACCTATGCTGATCAATAATTATCTTTCGTGTCCTCGTGATATTCACTAGGTAGCTCAAAATATATCCTCTGTGATACTCACTGGGTAGCGTGGACTTGATGACCAGTGGCAGGGAGCACCAGAGCCACCCCAATGAGGCTGAGGAAAGTGGGGAGCACTTGTAAGGTGCACCAGGGATCCGACTCAAGATCTTCAGCGTTCCAGGCATACACACCACCCCTTTGAACTATCGCCACAGGCCGTGAATTTTCATGTAGTCATGAAATGACTCTTCAATCTCTGACTGCTTCTTGGTGGTTTGATTTTTGGGGTCTTGCTGGGGGTGCTTAGAGCTTACTCCTGGCTCTGTGCTCAGGGATCACATCTGGGGTACTTGGGAACCATATGGGATGCTGGAGATTAAACCCAAGTGGGCCGTGTGCAAGACAGGCTCCTTTCCTGATGCACTCTCTGCCTCCCTGATTGTTTTATAATCGGTTTAATCTTATCTTTTACTAAGTAACAACAGGCCAGAGAGACAGCTAGGACGCTGAAGCACATGACTTGCACTGTTCAGTCAGTGTCTCCTGACCCCCAAGCACTGCTGGGTGCAGCCGTAAGGCCTCTAACCCAGCCCCACCAGGGTGACCTGGCGTATCCCAGCGCCACAGGGCCTGGAGCAGCACCACGGCTTCAGACCCTCACATTACGCTGCTGAGCTGGCTGGCTGGGAATCACACTGGAAAAGGACGCGGGGACTCCTGAGCTCAGCACCTCCTGGGGGCAAATCTCCTGCTCCCCAATATTCAATGAGTGAGTTAAGATTTTTCACTTATTTTGTCTCTTACCAGATTGATACTCTGTAAATATTTTCCTTCATTCAGTGGTTTGGCTTTTGATACTCTTGGTGGTATTCTTTGTAGCTCAAAGCATTTCATTTTGAAATATTGCAATTTACCTATCTTTCTTCATGTAGATGTATATTTTGATGTCATGAAACCATTGTCTAATGCAAAAGTTTTAGGTCTTACTATTTAAATCTAAGTTTGAGTTCTGATGCACAGTATCAGGGAAAGGTCAAATTTCATTCCTCTGCAGGTGTCCCAGAGCCACTGACTGAAGAGACTATTACTTGCCTGCCAATTTGTCTTGCTGCCCTTTGTCTAAACCAACAGATCATAAAGTTTTATTCTTACTCGAATGACACAATGCATTGATTACTTCTTAATGAAGATTTGAGATTAGAAAATAAATCCAGTCTTCCAGTTTTGCTCTTGTTATTTCAAGATGTTTCCATTTACTCCAGGTTCTCTAAGAATACTGTTAGTTTGTCAGTTTCTGCAAAAATGCAAGCTGTGCTAACACTGACTCTTCAGCGCATTTAAAGGAATGCTGTCATCTTAACAACACCGAGTTTCTGATACAAGAACATGGGATGACTTACAAGCAATACATTAAGAACTACATTTAGATTATTTCAATTTGCATCAGTTTAGGGAAGAAAGCACACAGTGGAACACTGATAAAAATTAATGATTATATATTCTGGCTCTAGTTTATGTATAAACCAAAGATTTTATTCTCACCTACTATTTTCATTTTTGTTTTGGGACCACACCTGGAGATGCTCAGGGGTTAATTCTGCCTCTGCACTCAGAAACCCACATGGGATGTAGGGGATCAAACACGGGTCAGCCATGTTCAAGGCAAGCACCTTACCCTCTGTACTCCGGCCTCATACCCACTATTTTTTTTTCAGGAATGTTTTCAGAGAGACAGTGATTCACAATGTTGTTCATAATGAGAGCAGCAGGCATGCAATGATTCCAGGACCAACCCCGTCACCAATGTCCCCTTTCCTCCGCCTAATATTCCCAAGTTCCCTCCTACCCCCTAGCCTACCCCCTTGGCAGCCATATCACAAGTTTATTTCATATTACTTGGTCCAATAAGCTTAAAGGAATGGCAAACAGAATTACAGAAAATAAATCAATGCAAGTCTTTAGTGATGATTGATTGCTGATGTTTTACCCCATGTGAATCCAGGAGAGAACAAGCACATGCAGGTAGTGTGTCATACTCAATGCCACGTGATGAGAAGCTTCTCCTGTCCGGTCCTTGAAAGGAGTCCTTTCTAATGTTTCTTGAAAAATTGGTTTCAAGGCTGTGAATGCCCTACGCTGTTGCTTGCTCATGTACAGCTCATTCGAATGTGGATGCTAACCGAGTTGAGTAGAGTACTCCGGGTCAAGTGTTCATGTCATTGAGTTTTTGTCCTTCCCTACTGTTCTGGCTTGAGAGTCTCATTTTATGGATCTGCTGTACATCTTATGAGCTTTGCTTTGTATAGAAGCTTCTTTTTTGATCTTGTTGCATTCAATGTTCTGTCTGTATATTTGGATTTTATTATTCTGAGTATGTGTCTTGGAGTTTTTTAAAAGTCAGTCTATTTTCATTGGGTTTCTTTGGGCCTTTTGGATCCCAGTGTCTCCTGTCCTCAACTCTGGAAAGTTCTTGTTGATGATTTCTCTAATGCTTCATCATATTTGCCTTCCTGTTCAACAGGGACTCTCATGACTCGTATATGGATCCTTTTGAAATCCCACACTTCTCTGGTGTACTGTTCATTTGCTTTTTTAGGCTGTTCTCCACCTGCTGCTGTTTCCTAGTAATTTCCTCCTCCTCTTGGAGCTTCTTGATCTTGCTCAGCTTCTGTTATTCTGTTATTGAAAGACTCCATTAACTTTTTTTATTAGTAAGTTTTTTTTAAAAACTTTTTTTATTATACCACCATGAGATATACAATTACAAAGATGTTCATGTTTGGGTTTCAGGCTTACAGTGTTCCAGCATCCATCCCTCCACCAATGCCCATTTCCCACCACCAATGTCCCCAATTCCCTTCCTTTCCCCCAGTCTGCCTCTATGGCAGGCTCTTTTCTCCCTCTCCTCTCCCTTTTCCCCTCTCTCTCCATTCTCTTACACATTGCAGCTTGCAATACATACATTTAGAAGTTATCATGTATATCCCTTTGCCTTTATTCAATGCTCAGTTCTAGGCTGATATTATCATTTCCAACAATTACTAGTACACTATTCCTTTCTCTGTCTTACCTAACTCTGACTCCCACACACTTGTGGTAGAATCCACCCACTGACAAGACCTCCTAATCCATGTATTTCCTGACCTTGGATATTGGCATTATACTATGTTTTTATATCCTGAAAATAAATGCAGTCAATACCCAGAATCTGGAAACAACCAGAGTGCCCGAGAACAGAAGACTGGATAAAGAAACTCTGGTACATCTACACAATGGAATATTATGCAGCTGTCAGGAAAATGAAGTTAATAAATTTGCATATAAATGGATGGACATGGAGAGGATGATGCTGAGTGAAATTAGCCAGAGGGAAAAGGACAGATACCCACTATTTTTTTTAACATTTTACTATGCCACCGTGAGATATACAATTACAGCGTTGTTCACGCCTGGAGGTTTTTTGGTCACACAGTGTTCCAGCACCCCGCCCTCCAACAGTGCCCATCACCCACCACCCATGTCCCCAATGGGGGATCAATAATTATCTTTCATGTCCTCGTGAAAGATATAGCCTTTGTATATATGTACAAATATATCCCTCCCCCTCCCCGTCCTGCCTAAATGGCAGGTTCTTTATCTCATCTCTCTCTCCCTCTCTCTCCTCCATCTCCCACAAATTGTGGGTTGCACTACGATACACTAAAGCCATCATTTGCATTTTTTGGTCTGTATTTAATGCTCAGTTCTATGTTGGTATCAGACCCTTTTGACAGTTATTCACACATGTTCCCTTCTCTATCTTACCTAACCTCTGACTCCCACGTGCTTGTGGTAATTTCCACTTTTGGTAAGATCACCTGGTATATTTATGTCATGCAAATAAATGCAGTCAAAAAAAAGAACCTACCATAGAGGCAGTCTAGGGGAGGGAGAGGGGAATCTGGGACATTGGAGTGCGAAATGGGTACTGGTAGAGGGATGGGTGCTGGAACACTGTATAACCGAAACCCAAATATGAACATCTTATGAACATCTTTGTAATTGTATATCTCATGGAGGTATAATAAAATATTTTTAAATAAAAAATAAATAAATGCAGTCATTCTATGTCTCTCTCTTTCCTTCCTAATTTCACTCAACATGATTCTTTCCATGTCCATCCATTTATAGGCAAATTTCATAACTTCATTTTTCCTGATAGCTGCATAGTATTCCATTGTGTAGATGTACCACAGTTTCTTTATCCAGTCATCAGTTCTCGGGCATACTGGTTGTTTCCAGGTTCTGGCTATTGTGAATAGTGCTGCTATGAAAATAAAAGTGAGTTGTGTTTCCGCTGTGTGTTTTTGGCTTCCCAGGGTATATTCCCAGGAGTGGTATGGCTGGGTCAAAGGGGAGCTCAATTTCTAGTCTTTGGAGGAATGTCCATATTGTTTTCCAGAAAGGTTGTACAAGTCGACATCCCCACCAACAGTGTATGAGAGCCCCTTTTCCCGCATCCACGCCAGCAATTGTTGCTTTTACCCTTTTGGATATGGGCCATTCTCTGTGGTGTGAGGTGATATCTCATTGTTGTTTTGATTTGCATCTCTCTGATGATTAGTGATGATGAGCTTTTTCATATGCCTTTTGGCCATTTGGATTTCTTCCTTGTCAAAGTTTCTGTTCATCTCTTCTCCCCCATTTTCTAATGGGGTTGGCTGTTTTATTCTTATATAGCTATACCAGTGCCTGATATATCCTGGATATTAACCCCTTATCAGATGGATATTGGGTGAATATTCTTTCCCATTCTGTGGACTGTCTTTCTATCTTGGTCACTGTTTCTTTCGAGGTGCAGAAGCTCTTCAGTTTCATATAGTCCCATATGTTTATATTTTCTTCTAGTTGCTTTGTTAATGGTGTTTCACCTTTGAAGATGTCTTTAGCTTCAATGTTGTAGAGGGTTTTTCCTATATTTTGTTCAACGTACTTTATGGAATCAGGTCTGATATTGAGATCTTTAATCCATTTTGATATGATTTTTGTGCAAGGTGTTAGACACAGGTCCAAATTCATTTTTTTACATGTAGCTGTCCAGTTTTCCCAGCACCCCTTGTTGAAGAGGCTTTCCTTACTCCAGTTTGGACTCTTTGCACCTTTATCAAAGATTAACTGATCATGTATTTGAGGGTGGGTGTCAGGATACTCAACTCTATTCCATAGGTCCACAGGTCTGTTTTTATTCCAGTACCACGCTGTTTTAATTACTGCTGCTTTGTAATACAGTTTGAGGTTGGAAAAGGTGATGCCTCCCATCTTCTTCTTCCCAAGGATTGCTTTAGCTATCCGTGGGGGGTTTATTATTCCATACTAATTTCAGGAGTGTTTGGTCAATTTCTTTAAAGAATGTCATGGGAATCCTTATAGGAACCGCATTGAATCTGTATCAAAACTCTAGGGAGTATTACCATCTTGACAATGTTAATTCTCCCCATCCATGAGCAGGAAATGTGTTTCCATTTCCTCATGTCCTCTTTTATTTCTTGAAGCAGTGTCTTTGTGTCTCTTTGGTACAGGTCCTTTACACACTTGGTTAAGCTGATTCCTAGGTATTTGATTTTCTGTGGCACAATTGTGAATGGAATCGATTTCTTAATATCCCTTTCTTCTCTTTCGTTATTTGTGTATAGGAAAGCCACAAACTTTTGGGTATTGATTTTGTACCCTGCCACTCTACTATACATTTCTATTGTTTCTAAGAGTTTTTGGGTCGAGAGTTTAGGGTTCTCTAGGTATAATATCATGTCATCTGCAAATAATGATAGCTTGATTTCTTCCTTGCCTATCTGGGTGCCCTTAATGCCCTTTTCTTCTCATTGCTATGGCTGAGTACTTCTAGTACTATATTGAATAAAAGAGGTGAGAGAGGGCAACCTTGTCATGTTCCTGATCTTAAGGGAAGGCTTTCAATTTTTTCCCCCATTTAGAACGATGCTCGCTGTGGGCTTTAGGTAGATGGCTTTGACTATCTTGAGGAAGCTTCCTTCAATTCCCCATTTTCTGGAGGGTTTTAATCATGAATGGGTGCTGGATCTTGTCAAATGCTTTTTTCTGCATCTATTGATAGGACCATATGGTTTTTATTTTTTTTCTTATTGATATGATGTATTATGTTGATTGATTTGCGAATGTTGAACCATCCTTGCATTCCCGGGATGAATCCTACTTGGTCATAATGTATGATCTTTTTGATGAGTCTTTGGATTCTGTTTGCTAGTATTTTGTTGAAGATCTTAGCATCTGTGTTCATCAAGGAGATTGGTCTGTAATTTTCCTTCTTTGTATTGTCTCTCCCTGCTTTGGGATA